>JAFREE010000154.1:0-57390 GCA_019400425.1 Hymenochaete sp. R1
ACTTCATCTCTTTCATCAACATAAATATTGATTCGATCTTTCTTCTACTAGGCTGAATCCGAGAGCATCAGGCTCGAGTTTCCAGCACGTTCAACATAAATCGTCCTCACCCAGCTGCGGCACTCACTCCTCGATGACGACGACGGTAAGCCGACCATCATCTAGATGATGAACGCACCGAGGAGTCGTTGTCTTCGGTCAAAAATCCCGTCGTCTTAGTCGAGTAGGTGCTCTATCGCGAGAGTTCTCCAGGGACGGGGAGCTCTCGAATGCCATAATGGTCCAATGGTAGGACCGGGGGCTATCCATTCAGCAACTTGAAGATGCGGGTAGCAGGGGTTAGGGTGGTGGTCCCTAACTCCACCTCCACTTGCGGGGATTGCGTAGGTAGGGAGTTTGAAGTCTGACTCCTGACCTACGTGGTCCTCTTGCACGGAGCGTATTATTACTGATCACGATGCTTGGTCTGGCTTCATTCTCGAGACCGGGGTCGACCATCAAGTTATTGGGGTCGACGCGAGATGGGTGGGTGGGACCATCTCGAATAATAGATAGTTCTTCGTTACGTTGTCTAGTATACTATCCTCGTAGCATTAAGACAATCGACAGTCTCCATTTGTGATTCATGTTCAGCCCGGGCGGCAATGGATAATGAACGTCGCCATGTCATTTTTTGTGGATCCTCGAATCCATACACTGGCACTCAATCAAACGATCGGCCGACACTTCGATTCCAGAAAAAGGAAGAGGCTGGCTTGATCGTGAACGTTAATCTAGACTGAGGTTGGTCGACCAAATGATCGGTGATACTTGTTCGGTCTCTGGCGAAAGGTCGATACGGTATTACCCTGTAGCAACGATGCGTAAGTATTGCATGAACGCATTTCCGCATTATGTGAAGAAGAAATCGATGGCTCGCGACTAGGAGAATCAGAACTTGGCTGCAGGATAGTGTGTCAGGTATTGTATTGGATGGACGCCTAGCCTAGCTACTCCGTTGGGGAGAGCGACTCTCCGTTCCAGCCCAATGCGTTTACAAGTCCAGGAAACGTACACACGTCACTATTTGTTGTAATTGGTAGCCGGCGGGGTCAAGACTCGAGACAAGTCACAAGAACGATGCTACAGTATGGCATCATCGGGTGGAACGGGCAAACTCGTATGACAGTACCAGTCGCTGAAAGCCTCGAGTACAGTAAAAGAAAAGGTTTTACAGGTGTCACCGTGACGCAACCGCGCCGAATGTCCGAGTTCGTGCAATGGGCGAAGGCGGATTGATGATGCACTCGGTGTGCATACTAGTAATACGGATAAGCGGGTGCGAAGAACAGCAAGAGCAAGAGCAAGAGCAAACTTTGCCAAATACCTCGTTTGTACAAGAATATACATTCCCGCGCTCCAAAGTGATTCTAACCTTTCACAATTTCCTTTGGCAGTAAAGCGTGAGAACTTGACTTCTTATGTAAGTGTGATCCCACGCGCTTCGAACCCAATTTGCACTGATCAGCGTCTTCTTTTGTGTGGTTGTCTGCTCGGTGGTTCGCTTCGTTTGCACTGCCAGGTTGATGAGTCTCAGTATGCGCAAACTTGAGAATCTGCACGACATTCTCCTATCAGGCAGTACCTGCTTGCTCCCAATTATGTTTCCCACTCGGTTATTAATTCTCACTGTCGTACTCTCACGAAAGGTGCCTACTTACCCGGGCGTTTCTCAAAGAGATTATGCCCTCGCCCTTCGAAGTCGATGCCATAATTCCTTGCCCGCTTGACTCTGAAGAGCCATATGCGTACAAGCTTCTCAAGAAACTAGGGAAAGGGAACTATGCCTCTGTTTGGGTGAGTATTTCTCTTATGCACGTATGCCTTTACTTCGTCAAACACGCGAACCTCATGCCCATCTGGTACCTGCTTTAGAAATGTCAGAGAATATTTGTGGATGGGAGATCACTCGGTGCTGTGGAGGAGCTGTTTGCTATCAAGCTCTGTAATCTGACAACTGAGGATCGGAAGTCGGCGTGCTTTAGGGAGTCTGAAGTGTTCAAGAAACTGGTCGGTCTTGAAAATATCGTAAGTACATCGAAGGGCCAATGTGTATTTATTATTCCATTTCTAAGAGCGCATAGGTAGATCCGGTAGAAGCTTATACTTCGGCTGACAGGAAGTACTCCGTTTTGGTCCAGGAGCTTTCGCCATACGGTGATCTCGAACTTGCGGCGCAGCTTTTCAAGTTCCAGAACAGGGAGCTCTTTGCGTGTTATATATTCAGGTATGTTTTTATTGTATTGTGTTCAAGATGTGCTTTTGAAGCCAGATTGGATCAGGCAATGTCTTCAAGGTTTGTGTGATATGCATCGATCCGGTGTTATCCATAGCGATATTAAGTATGGCTCGTCTTTATCATACCCTCATGGTAGCCTTTCCTACTAACCCCGCGAAATAGGCAACCTAACATTCTGCTTTTTGATGACTTTCGTGCAAAAATCTGTGATCTTGGAAGGTACGTGTTTCTCAGTTTCCTAACGCACAATCTCGCATAAATCATAATCTAGTGCATGTACGAAACGAGAAGACATTACCATCACCACTAGATCTTACTGTAGTCCAGAAGTAGCTAGGTGCTACTTGGCCCGCGCTAGAAAAGATAGAAGAGGAGAAACTAATCTTCCGGTGCCAGACGAAAAGGTTGACCTTTGGTCATTAGGGTGAGTAACCATGCGTGAATGCCTGTCTCAACTAATAAACGTTTCGTCATTTATCAATCTTAGGATCTGTTTGCTTGAATTTCTCTTAGGTCGTTATCCATACACTTGGCATACAATGCCCATTCGGGCCTCCGCGAAGAAGGACATGATTATCAATACTATCGTGAATCAAGCTCCTGATTTCAATGACGGCCGGTTTCAAAGCCTCTCCCAGGAATGTAAGTATCAAAAAATACCCAGTGTTATGTTGATTACTTACGCCTGTATACGTATCAGGTAAGATCACTGTGCGTGGACTACTTCATCGGGACCCGATTCGGAGGTTTGCAGATGGAGAAGCGTTGGAGGCATTCCGCGTGGTTGGTGCCTGCCGCTTGGTTTCCATTGTCTAACTCGCAACTGACATTGCTTAGTGGTCTGCAGCACTAGGAATAGGGCATACACAAGAAGAAGCAAAGGCTCACAGGGAACTGCAGAGACAGCTAAACCGGATGCACGAGCTACTGACTCGCAAAAGAGAGCTGTCGCCTTTGCCGGCGAAATTGGATTCAGTAGATGAAAAGAGTCGTGGAACGAAGAGGAAGAGTCCAGAAAGAGACATAGGAGCAGAAAGAAACAAGAAGGGACATGAAAGATTAGGATCCCAAGCTGAGACAAAAGATGGAGTGAAGAAACGAAGTAACGTCAATGAAAGAGCTTGGGTGGTAAGAAAACGTCGGCGGAATAGAGGCTAATTTCGAGCTCGCTGGGTCTTATGCTTTGTAATCTCCACATCAATACCCTTTGTTTTCATTTTTAACAGCTATTCAATGGTCCTGAATACAACTTAACTCGATAAATATGAAAATAAAAATACAAACAGTATGAGATACTCACTAGGTGAAGCCAAGTAAGGCTTACCCGGCTCGTCCATGTTTGGCCACGTTGTTGAACATGCACCGATTCGGAAGGCCCGGAGGCAGAAACGCGTGAACCGTGCCGCCGCCTCCTTGCCTTTCGCCTTCATCCCATCCTACACCTTACTCATGGACAACGTCGGCCAATGCGAAACGGCGAGTAACAACTGATCCAATTTATCCATTATCACCGCCAATCTAAAATCTTACGGATGAATGTGTAGCACCGCGATATATGGGGCGACCTCCTCACTCTCGGCCTCATCATAGGCCTGGTCATTTCATACGTCCCACAGGTGGGCGTGCTTTAAATCAAGCCGCGAAAGCGCCTCCGACTCATGATGTTTCGTAACTACAGCACTTCAAGATTATAAGCAAAGGGTCGTCGGAGGGTATTAGTCCGTGGTTCCTGTTGCTGGGTGCGACCTCGTCAGCAGCGGGTATGCTTAATATGTGCGTTCGGCATGTTCTTTGGTGTACGCGTACGACTTGACAGAAGCGACGCTTTAGGTGGACAATGCAATGGGGTGTGGTGAGATGTTGTAAATACATGGTATGTTCATCTAGTCTATGCGTTATAATCTTTAGCTGACTGGGGGAGTAGAGCGCAGGTAGCTGTGTCCAGTCCCTTGGAGGTGTTTTCCAAGTGTCGACGCAATGGCTTATGTTCGTCATCATGTGAGTCTTGTCATTCGGTCTAATATTTTCTCTCCCTGATTGATGTGATTGTGAATCAGCGAAGCGTTGTTCATTGCGTACTATCCTCCACATCTTAAGTTCGAAGCGGACCAGTCGACCGCCTCTGGCTCATCTCAACCAAAGGAAAGAAAGGCTAGGACGGCCCATTGGTACCTTTCGACAGTTCTCGGTTGGGCTATCTTCCTTCACCTGTATGTTTCACGTCTTTAATACTCGTTGAATTGTCTGTCTTATGTCTTTTATCGTTAGCGCTGTCTGTGCCGCCGTTACCCTCTACCTCGTCCTTTACACTCCATCGTCCCTTCCCGCCGGACCTGCCGAGCATCCTCGCGTCGCTGCTTGGGCGACTTTCCTCGGTCTCACATCCGCCATTCTCGCTGCAATTCAGTACTGCCCACAACTTTACCACACGTTCCGTTTGAAGTTGGTCGGAGCGTTGAGCATTCCTATGATGTTTATTCAAAGCCCGGGGTCGGCGTTGATGGTGATCTCCATTGCAACGAAGTGCGTCGTTCCCTACCTTCCGGTACAACTGAACTAAGGTCGCTTGTTTTACCTTCTATTAGACCTGGCACGGATTGGACCAGTAAGAAAATCATTACTATCTGTCTTTTCTTGCGTTTAATTGTAGGATTATAGGCTGGATCATGTTCGCTGTCTCAGGAATTATGCAAGCATTTCTCCTCATCATGTGCCTCCTCTGGAAAGTTCGCCAGCGTCGCCTCCATATCGATGATTTCGGGCATCCCCTCCCTGGGTACTCCGTTGCTGAAGATGAGGAGCAAGACAACAGGCAAGATGCAGAAGGTCAACTCTCGGCTGTTCCTGACGAAGAGATTGTTCGCGCGATGATGGGTGAAGACACTCCGCTTTTGAAAGGCGGGAAGCGGAGGAAGCTGCCGTCAAGGGAGGGCAGTAGCTCGAGCGTCGGTAGTAAGGTTAAGGAGATACTCGGGAGGGTTAGGAGATAGAAACGCGTATGCTCGTGATACGAGTTGTTTCGCCAATTATTGGTTTTTACCTCTTGAGGTGATAATTTTCCGATTGTGTATAACAACCTTGACTCTACCTTTATCTGTTTTTCTCAAATTTTGAGCATTAGGGATTGCCTTTCTGCCTTTCTGTGCGAGCTACCATCTCCATGATTTGTGGATATAGGGTTACCATATCCGCTGGCGCTCGACTTTGCTCGTGGATTTATAAAGTTCACTCCAAAGACAAAGTGCAGTCTAAGGTCCATGAGATTGATCGAGTGAAGGACTTTGCATAGTATTTGAAGACCCCTCGAGTTTGCATTTAATGCTTTGGATCAAGTCCTTCTCCTTTCTCTTCTAAACGGTCGCATTCCTTTTCTCTTCCTGTTTCTCAGTTGACCTACGATTGTTGAGTTCATCTCAAATCACCACAGCAAAGCAATTATTAAGGTGGGAACATATTCTCATGCACATTACGACTAACCGACTGATACGACCCCAGTGATTTTAGAAGCTTAAGGTTTCAGCCCGGCTCAGATCATGGCTACAGCCTATTCGACGGAATACCACAAATACATCGCTGCCCTCACCTCTGCAAAAGACAGCGTGCGCGCCGAGATTGAACTGCTCCGCACCCGCCTGCGAGGCCTCGAAACCGAGCAAACCGATACCGAGATAACGCACCGCGCGAAAGTGGAGTACGCGGTCTGGGATGCCGATGCGATTCACCGGAGGATCAACAAGCACGAAGGCCAGATCCGCACGGCGCCGCCGCTAGTGATGGACGACATGAAGCGGAAGGCGATGCGAGATTTGGAAGGGGCGAAGGAGGATTTGGAGTTTCTTGAGAAGAAGTTCGAGGAGAAGGCGGCGGAGCTTGCGGGGAAGAGGGAGAAATTGGAGAGGGAGGAGAATGGTGGACAGTCTTTATATGAAGTAGGTGGTGAGAGGGGGGCTGAGAGTATGGTGTATGGAGGTGGGAATGCTAGTACTGATACATACGGTATGGCCAAGGATCCGAGCACGTACAAGCAGTCCAAGCAGTCCACATACAGGAGGTCGGATACCTTCGACGCAGGTAGAGACTCTGGCTTCGAGGACGAGTCGGGCAGCGACGGGTGAGTATACACGAATTCCCATCCCACGATCGTTGCATATAGCAAAGCGCTAACTCGAAACTATAGAGGTGATGGATACAGCGATGAGGCTGCTGATACGATTACTCCTCTGACTGTGGGTAGTGCATCTAGTACTATACCGAGCGTCGACACCGTCAGGTCCAGCCGTAGAAGCTCCCGAAATACTTACGGTCGCAGCACCTACGGTAACGCTACTAACAGTACCTCCGACAGGAGCACCGGCACCGTGGGTACCACTGGTTCTTACGACTCGAACGGCAAGTCCACTGAAGGCGGTGGATATGATAGCTCCGTCGGCGCGAGCTCGACAGGTACAGACGCTGGTAGCGGTTACGGGACCAGCACGATTGCCACGGACTCGGCTAGGACTGATACGGTTGATTCTGCTGGTACGGTTGACTCTAGTAAGCATGGATCTAGCACAAGAGAGTCGAGCAGGTATGGATCAAGCACGAAAGCTTCCAGCAGGTATGGGTCTAGCAAGTATGGACGCAGTTCTCGGAGCACCCGGTCTTTATTCTAAATCTAGGTGGAGGCAGGATTGTACGCACGTAGTGGAGGCGTTTTCTGGTAGCGCGCATGAGTAAATTCTAGTGCAACTTACCTCATTATTTATAGAGTTTTGGGGTGGTTAACCCTGAATATAGAGATTGAGTCGAATTATCATAGTTGTTGAGGAATGTTAGTGATGCAAAGCAGTTTGATTGGATAGAAATAGGAATCACGAACATAAGATGAAGAACCAGATCGTACAACACCGATGTCGAAGTGACAGACGATAAGTGGAACTATTGCGAGCGCGTTGGCCCAAACTTCCAGGTCCGTCGTGCTTTCCAGCAGGCTTGTAATAGACTTGAGCAATAAAAAAGGAGAAGACAAGAGAACAGAATTAGAAGTACAGATGATCCATAATAACAAGGTGCAAAAGAACTTTCAAAGGGGGTAAGAGGAGCAGGAATGTGGGGGGGAAACTAAGCAAAACGTACACTAGTAATGCAATGCATTCGAATGTGATGTGGATTTATATGCGTGTGAATTGATGTATGGGGGACGATATAGCAAAGGTTGCGGATGATGAAAATGCGGACGTGTAACAAGGAATGGGAAAGGAAGTAAAGAAGTACTTCTATTTAATCAGGCGGGTCAAAGTACGATTTGAACAAGGATTCGTATTGAAGGTTAGTCCGTGAGATGACGGCGTGGACGTGCATGAAAAGGTTCGGGAAACGGCGAGTGAAGTAAGCGAGGAAGCCGTCTGGGATGGGTCCAAGGTGGCGCTTGACGTTGTCCGGAAGATCTTGGTAATGGTGTTTCTATATTTCCGCGTCATTCACAAATGCATTCAGTACGATATAAAGAAATAACACAGATAGATGAATCGAACACACCTTATTGCGCAGCGCGCGCATGAGGTCTTGAACGGACCTGCCGTCGTACTTTCTGAATTTTCCCAAATTATCAAGGAAGACCTTATCGATCCTACTCTGCCAATCATTCCCCACGACGCCGAACGCACCCTTCTCGAGCTCGATGAGGTCCACATCGCGCGGGTCCCGGCACATGATCTCGAACCGATCAGATGCGTCCTGGAGAAACGTCAGCCGGCGAGCGGGCGTCCAGAAGAACGGATGGGCAAGGCATCGCGAGGTATCTGGTCTCTTGGACGCCTCGCTGTCGAGCATGTGTGTGATCAGGTCAATCGCTTCCAGTCCTTCCTCTCCAAATGAGAGAAGAGCATCCAATGATTTCGAGTCCTTGATGATATTCACGTCCCGCTCGAACCGGTCCCCGTACGGATGCGACCCGCTCGTCAAAACGTAGTAAGATAAGCATCCCAGCGCAAAGATATCCACCGACTTTGTCAGGCGGGTGACTTTTGTCGTATTTTGTGGAACCGTCCCATTCGTCGCAGTACCCGCGCTCCCGCGCGAAGCTGACTGGTTTGACTCGTCCGTAGGTGGTTCGTCAAGATTCACATCGCCCCTCAATATCTCCGGAGCCCGCCACCCGGCCGTACCGGCCGCCATCGCCCCCTGCGCCGTAGGCAAGAAACTCGTCTGGTCAACTTCCAATCGCTTACAAAGCCCAAAGTCCGATATCAGCATCCGATGCCCCGCCATCGAGCCCGCGCCGCGCTTCGCAGCAGAGACGAGGATGTTTTGCGGTTTGATGTCGCGGTGGATGATTTTGAGAGCGTGGAGGTGGCGGAGGCCGGCGGCAATCTGTTGGAGAGCGCGCTTGGGATCGAAGGCATTCGAGAGATCGCGGTGCTGGTCTGGGTGCTCGATGACATCAGCAAGGGAGGCGGGGCAGAGTTCGAGGGCAATATAGAGGAAGTTAGAATGAGATTCTTGGTAGAAGTAGCGGATGACATTAGGGTGGTCGTCAGATTCTTGGAGGATGGTCACTTCGCGGGAGGCGAGGGTGACGAAGTCTCGTAGGAGGCGTTTGACGGCGACGGCGCGGCCTTGGAGGGAGCCACGGTATACTACGGTACCGTGAGACCCATAACCTTGCGTTCGTATAGCATAAGCAAGAAAGTCATGAACGTTTCGAAAAATATCGAACATACCGAGGATTTCGTCAGAGACTTCCAGTTGCAATGGCGACTCATTTATAACACTGGACGTCTGCGAAATCAAAATTGTGTTGCCGTTCGCTACCTGCTCATCCTGCTCATCCTTTTCTTTTTCATTTGAATCAAGACCCTCGCCTCCCAGATTTGCTTTCTCCCCTTTGTGCTTCTTTCCTCTCCTCCGTCGTCTCGTCCCCTTCCTCTTCTCAGGCGCAGCTTGTGCGTCGCCGCCGTCGTCCTCACGTTCACTTTCATCCTCCGCATTGCCGGCATTAGCAGCATTCAAAGCCTCGGGATTGTCCATTATCTTCACTAGCGACTTGTCGTGTGATAGTTCAGGAAGAGGTAACGTTGCTTCGGATGGTGTCAATGGCGTCGGAATCAACGCGGACTCGTCACCCGAAGAGGCTGGACCTTCGGGGTGATGAGGATCAAGGACCTGTGCAAAGTCTTGAGCGCTAGACGAGGGTCGTGCATCATCACGAGGTATGGCAGGTTGGGCATAGGCAAGGTCGATTTTTGCCTGATCGGGGACTTGAACTGGTTCCGGCGAGAGAGAAGATGCCGGCGGAGAAGGCGAGGGAGAGGGCAAAGGAGTACTCACGCGCTTCGAAAGGTACCATAAGCTGATGATGAGCATGAGAAGAGCAATGGCACCTCCGCTGAGCGTTTGAGATGATGTGCCCAACCTCAGTGAAGAATGCTCGGTACCTACTGAACCTCTATCACTGTAGTTCGACTCCGGAGGATCGCCATACTGTAGGTGATGTCCTCGTTCTCGGTCATGATGTCGATTGTCTGCATCCTGGGGCACAGGTATTGAAGGTCGGTCGGGTAGGAGGCGGCTCAGCCTGCTCTGACTTGCAGCGGCGACGGGTCGTTTCCCTGTGACACATTCGCGATGCCAATTCCCATTCACGCACTTGGCTCGCTCCTTGAGAAGCCGAGTCACGTCATCGATGCTCCCAGGGAGTTCGAACGCATCGTCAAAGCTCGCGCCTGGTACTTGATCAGGCGGTGCATCGATCGTTTGGAGTTTCCTCCGGCCGGCAAAGTTGAAATTAGCTTGGGCGAAAACAACGAGCGGGAAGTGAGCTGGGCTCAATGCAAATAGCGCACGGTTTTCCTCGACAATGCCAACGAATGTCGACTCAAGGTCGAAGCCGGGATCGCTCGAGAAGCTGGGAATGAAGTCTTGTAGACGGGGTTGTGGTTGAAGGAGAGCGACAGGATTCTGGCGGGAAGATGAACGAAGGACGTCGAAGACGGCAACGATGGGGCTCTTGAACGTATTACCCCACACGGGTCGGGACTCGGACCACTCGTTTGAAGTATGGAAGGCCATGACCTCGCCGTTGGACATTGGCTGGATGTATTTGTCATCCGGTGTGCGATGATAAGTAGACTGAAGGACGTGGTCTTGGTTATTCGGGCCATACGTCGAAAATACGAGCGTTTGAGTGGGCGGCGGGGGTTCGGAGGGGTCCCGCGCCCGAGTATGAATTTGAACTGAGTAGTCTGAGTGATGTTAGCACTAGTGCTGGTTACTGAAGGAACAGATAGGCTAGCTTACCTGTCCTGCCAATAAGTACTTCGGTGGATATGGGTTGCGTTTTCGGAGGTTTCGTTCCATCCAGCTCATCTAGGTCGATCTCGGTTTTGTCGTATTGCGCGCCTCCAAACGGATCCCAGGGACATTCCGAATTGACAGTCCCTTTTAGTTTCCCTGTTTCCAGTTCCAGAATCAAAAGAGATGTTTCTTTCTTCCCGACGAATACACGATGCTCGTCGTCCCCAGAAAAGTAGAAGGGTGACATGTCGACCAATTGGGGCATGGTGAACGGCAAACGTTGTAACGGCGCATCGTCTGCAGGGAGAATATATAAGTCACCGGATTGGGGTTCCACGATGTACAACTCTTTCGGCTCGCCATCGTCATGGACGGGGTCCGGGTCGACGTGCTGCGTACGAATAAGGGGACTAAGAGCTGCAGATATCTCTGCGGAGGGCGACGCTGGCACTGAAGAGGAGGCCATAGACCATAATATCTGGCCCGAATCCCTATTAATCGCGTGAAACTTTCCGTCTACGGATGCTGCGAGACAAATATCAAGTAATTCGAGATCATCTTCGGAACCACTTTGCGAGGCTTGGGCGGGTGGGAGAAAGTGATATGGATCGGGGTCCGCGAGCGCTGTACGTTTCTGCAAGTCTCTTCTGAGCGCATACTTCTCGCCGATGCATGCTGAGACGAGGAGGGTGAAGGTCGAGGCAAGCTTTGCTAGACGTGAGAGAGGTGACATGAAGGTGCCAAGTCAAGTCAACATTAATGCATGGATGTCCTCTGTTTCCTTTCCACGTCGATTGGCTCGATTCTTTGCAGTAGTAAGTAGCTCCTAGTAGTCCTTCCAACTTGCCTTTAATGAATTCAACGATAACGACGGCGACGGCGAGAGTATCCAGGAGATGATGAGAGTGGGATGGAAAGCTTTGAGATGCCGATTGAACGTCGTGGAAGGGGAAGGCCGGCCGCTGCGAAACGCGTGATCGTGTGAACTCAATTTTGTAAATGCTCCCACGATCATTGAATCACCACTTCTCTTGAGGCTCTCTGAGTGTCTGAGTAGTGACACACGCGACGCGCGCCGCGTTTGAGAGCGAGGAGAAGGACATGTCTTTAACAGCAACCACCACCATGAACGACGTCGAGGTCACACCAAAGCCCCGACGCTCAACGCGTGCATCCAGACAGTCTCAACAGTTCGCAACGGGTACGTCTCTCAAGCAAAATTCCTGTCTCTAATGTCTTCGACGATCCTGAATGCGCGTTACAGGGTCTCCTACTAAACGCAAACGCGTCGAAGAGGACTCAGAACTTAGCGACATTGACATACCGGACGTCGATGACAACGACGAAGACGACTATGCTGCTCCTCGGAGGCCTAAAACTGCCACAAGAGGGAGAGGAAGGGGGAGAGGAAAAGCAGGACCTCCCGCTCCCAAGAAACCGCGAGCAGCAAGAAAACCTCGCGACACTCCCGCCAAAACCCCCTCGAGGAAAGGAAAGAAAGCAGCGTCCACCTCGGCAAATGCAAGGAGGACAACCGATGCAAAGATTTCAGAAGACAATGCGCTTTTCAGTACGTGTTTACGCGTCTTGACTGGGTCTCGCTCTTGTTCTCATGGACGCACTCAGACGCAATTATGAATCCGGCCGCGGCTCTTCAGAGCACGGTAGAGGACTTTCTCGAGTCATTTCAACAATCTGCAGAGGCAGCTTCGGCTGATCTCATGAACTGCGTTCTCCGGTCTTGTGGTTCAAATGACTCGGTTGATTCATATAAAGTGGTCGACTACGACGGCATTGTTGATGCTCTGGATGATTTCACCGAGGTCCTCAAGGAGGTATGAACTCATAAATGTCCTGTGTCCTGTTGCTTACTCTTTCTTAGGACGAAGCTCCAACATATCCGCTCACATCAAAACATCCAATGTTCAAAAAGTTCAGAAAATCATTATCGGAATTTTTAATGCGCCTCATTCAGTCTGCTGCTGACATGGAAATTTTATACCAATCCGACCTTTTAATGACAATTCAAGCCTGGGTAGTGGCCATGTCTTCTTCTCAACTTCGCAGCTTTCGACATACGGCCACCGTAATTGCCTTGGAAATCGAAACAGCTCTTTGCGACGTCGCCGCAGCTGTGGAGAAGGAGGCAGAAACGATCATGCGGCAGCGCGAGGGCGAACGAAAACGCAAGCAAGCCAAAGCCGGACAGAATACGCGTGAAAAGGATCTCGAAGCCAAAGCAGCTGAGGTCAAGGAACGGCGTACCAAGCTCTCCGAGTTCCTCAAGGAATTTTTTGATGGAGTCTTCATCCATCGCTATCGTGATCTTGACCCTAACATCCGTGCCGAGTGCGTACACGCCATGGGCGACTGGTTACGCACATTCCCCGCCTACTTCCTCGACGGTCAATATCTCCGCTACATCGGCTGGGTCCTCTCAGACACGAACACGCACGTCCGTGTTGAGGCTGTCCGCTCTCTCGTCGCGTTGTACGATAAAGAAGACTATATTGTCTCGCTACAATCGTTCACGGACCGCTTCAAGCCGAGATTGGTGGAAATGGCGACGGGCGACACTGACCTCGCCGTGAGGGTGGTCGTCGTACAGGTACTGAGTGCGATTGATAAACACGGATTACTGGAGGACGACCAGCGCGCGACGCTATGTCTTCTTATCTTCGATGCGGATGCACGTGTGCGACGCGCTGTCAGCAAGTTCGTGCATGGGGTGTGGGCGGACGCGACGGAACAGCGGCTTGTCGGTAAAAGACAACCTACGAAAGAAGAAGAGAAGCGTGCGGGGTTGAAGGCGCTCGCGAAACTTCTTGTCCAATGGGGTCGGTTTTTGGATCGCGCGAATATGGAAGCTGGTGAGGAACCCGACGGGGACTCCAGCTCTCAAGAATTGGACGACCCACAGAGCTCAAATAGAGGCCTCGGCGCTGTTCTCACGACACACCTCAAGGGCCGGCTTGCTCTCGCTATCGAAGCGCTGTGGGAGGAACTTGAAGTCGTGAGTGACTGGGAGGCGATGCTTGAGTTACTTCTGCTCGATCATTCCGCAGATGCGTCTGGGAGTGGTGGAGGTAGTGGGACTCCCGTATCTGCGGCGAGACTAAAGAAGGGAAGGAGAGATGGGGAGAACTCGGAAGTCGATGAGTGTTGGAGGCTGGAGGAAGGCGAAGAGACAGTGCTTTTGGAAGTTTTCGTCGCGGTTCTACGGAAGGCCAAGAACGAGGTGGCGCAAGGGAAGAAGGTATGTTGAGGTTCTTGCCACTAAAGCACGCTGATACTCATGATGTTTGGCAGAACGAGGAGGAAAGCGTGGACTCGGAAATCACCAGAGCACTCATCAAAGCGCTCCCGAGCCTTATCACGAAGCACCAGACGGATGAATATCGTATCCAAAACGTCCTTATGATCGCTGAGCTTATGAACATCGACTTGTACCTCGAGATGCGCATGATAACAGTAAGCTATTTGTCAACATCACTCACCTTTCGTCACTCATGTATCATGTTTTTCCTAGGCGTACGAGAACCTCTGGGACGATGTTACCAAACAATTCTTCACTCACTCCTCCCAAGCCATTCTGTCTACCTCCATCTCAGTCATCTCCCACTTCCTCTCCACAGCCTCCCTCTCCAACACAAACAACAAAAAGATCTCAGAACTCGAGGATGAGCTTGCGGTGAGCCTGCGCGACGTCGTTGGTGGTCGGGACGAGCTCGAGGTCGCAACGTTTAGCGAGGACGAGGCGCGCAAGCTTGGGGTGATGTGCGCGCGGTTGTGTGCGTTGAGCGGGGCGAGGGATTTGGTGGATTGGACGGAAGAAGACGAAGGTGGGAAGCAGAGCAGTGCATGGGATATTGTATGTGCACTTGCGGAGAGGGGGAGACTTGGTTATCGGGAGGAAGAACTGGTGAGTTGTTTTTTTAAAAAAAATTGTCTTGTGATGTTTTCTGGTCGGAGCATGATACGATCTAACCTGAATGGATGGTAATTCTAGATGGTGGAAAGAGCGATGCAATTTTTGATGCTTCATGTTATCTGGAAGGCCAGACGATTTATGGTTAGCAAGGATTCACCAGAGGTGGAACAATTACAGGACAGTCTCAAAGATCAACGAGACGTCTTGCTGGAGAAACTCGTCGAATACGCCATTGGCACGCAATCAAACACCTTATTAGAAGTGCGGAGAGCGGTATGTCTTATGTCATCTTGTCTGTTCTTCTCTCTTATAACTGTTTGGCTCGTACACTGCTCAGGCATTTCAAAATCTTCTCACCCTATACATCCTCTTCGCCAAACCTTCGTCCTCTACATCCGATCCAACCACCAACACGCAAGATCCACATCCCGATTCACCCCTCTCCCCGCTTTCGCTCCTCATGTCTGATGAATTACAGTACCGTTGTGCCGGCTTTGTACAGGCTGAAATTGAACGATACATAGAAGAGCTGGAGGGCGAGCGGGATCCGGAAGAGAGGGAGGATGATGAGAGCGATGAGAGTGATTCAGGGCCTGAGACGCCTGGTAAAGAGAAGGAAAAGGCAAAGAAGGGTGGGAAGGGGAAGAAAGGAGAGGTGGATGAAATTGAGTGTGAGTCTACGTTTGCCTGACTGGTTGATATAAGTTTGACGTGAACTGTTATTTGCAGCGGTTAAGTCGAAAGCACAGCTCGAGAAAGAATACATTTTCAATGCGGTTGTGACTACATTTTTGCGTGCATTGCGAGCGGGCGTCGTTCACGTCCGTCATGGGTCTGTCCTCCTTTCCCACTTTGGGAGATTAGGCACCTCATTTGACCTTTCGACAAAATTAATGGTCGAAATCTTGCGTGAGGAGGGTATGTATAGGAATAATGGGAAAGTTGTCGTAGAGGTGATTGTTGCATCTCTGAAAGAGGTGAAGCTTTCATTCTTTTACAAGCGTATCTTCTTTTTACTTATTCTTAACCACAATATTTCGCATCGCAGTCCATAACCCAACTTTTGGACCGTACGGTCGACACAGACCAATATACATTCGCTCTCGCCAAGGCCTTCGTACCCGCGCTCATGGTCCGAGGCGCCCAGCTCGCCGTCGTCAAGAAGATTCCTAGCGAATATGTCATTGAGATCCAGACGACTCTACTCTCGTGGATCGTCAAGAAAGTATCAGCTTACGAGTCGACGAAGAACAAACGAGGGAAGGCAGGCTCCTTAATATTCTTTAAGGCTTTGCAGCAGCTATTGGTCGGCATCGGGCAGGGAGAAGCTCTGAGGATGTGGGTTTTTATTTTTATTTTTTCTGAATCGTAATTTGGTACGGTATCGAGGAAGATGCTGATGATTGTATTTTGTCTTTGCAGAAAAGCACATCTTGAACAACAAATGGCAATGCTTGACCTCGAGGTTCCGCCGACGTCGAAGACGTGGGAGCCGTACCGCGCCTATGAGCGACGACTCACAACCTTAATCACGAAAGAAAGAGGTTTGCATCCATCCCCTATATCCCCACCACCAGCTGAACATTTACTCACGAGCTATTTTCTCTTTTAGCTCCTCCTGGGAAGAAGGCGACCAAACCGGCTAAATCAAGAGAGGATATCTTCACGTCTGGAGACGAGGATGGTGAAGTTGAGGGTCTCATTCAACCACTGAACGGCGTTTCGAGTCGACCTGCCCCTGGCTCTACCACGCGTGTACCTGCAGTCGGTACACCGAAGTCGGCTCGGAAGAAGGCTCAACCACGGCCAAGACCAACATATCGGGGTGCAAAAGCCAAGGCTGGCGTTTCTACGCAGAAAACTGAGTACGAGGAAGAAAGCGAGGAGGACGGGGGAGTGGAATCGGAATTGACGCAGTCGGAAGGGATGGATGATGACGGCAAGGGAGTAGAGATATCACAGTCACAAACCCGGAAGAATGGAGTCTCGCGCTCCCAGTCCCTCTCCTTTGGCGCCTCGCCTGAGTCGTTACTTTCGCTTTCACCGGCACCGGAACTAACGCCAACGCCATCGTCTCGATCCAACTCCAGGTCGAGAAAACGCGGGAGGTCGCCTTCAATGGAGGTGGACGAGGAAGAGGGTCAGGGCGGAAGGGAGCCGAGTGTAGGCGTGGGAGAGGGTGAGGAAGTGGCGGCAAAGTCGCCTGAGGGGACGCAGAGTGAGGAGATCATCGTGAAGAGGAAGAGGGTGCGGTATTAGGGGAGTACTGGATACTGGACTTGGGGGCTCAGAGAAGGTGCTGGAAGTTACTAGTTGGAACGTCTGTGAAGTGTCGCGTCTTTCGAAAGCGCTGTATGTTGGGAATGAAGGTAGTGCTGCATTGGCGTTTACCAATATTGTACATATATCGCAGATTCTTTATTTGTAAATGCAGGATCGTTTTTTCCAAAGCTTTTTCTCGTCATTTCTCTCGATCTCGACCATGTCTATAGTCATCTTATTTCGAACGTTTACTTTATACATATTCATTCTTTTCTCTTTCTTTCCCCATTCTGCTTTCGGTTTTATTTCATCTCTGTTCCGATTTTGGTCGTTCACTCAGTCTCGCCTCTCTTTCGCTTTGTGTCGCTGTGATGTTGTCGTTCCCATGCCGTTTACTTCGTTAGTACACTACTCACATAAGAATCCAAGAATCTATGGAGAGATGCAATATCGATAGGATGAGTGGTTTCTCTTTAAAGTTGATAACTCGACCCCCTACATATATCATTCAAAAATCGAGCACTCACTAAAATCCCTTTTACATACTTAAAATCCACTGCAAGCTAGTTACCTCCCACCCATTACGCTACGCAGGTGCAAATTTTAAATCTAAGATGCAGAAGCAACGCGAAGATGATTATATGGACGGTATACCCCTACAAGGTGACATGTACATCGTTTTTAACTTGCGTTTGACACAGGAGCGAGGCTAGGTAGACGGCCCAGGGTAGGTGGGAGAAAGGGCAAGGGGGAAGGGAAGGCAAAGAATGGGATCGGACATCATTAAGTTCAAAGAGCGGATGATCGTTTGGATTGAGTCGATAGCGAACGTGAGAGGGTGTACGTAGTAGGTATGGATACTGATGGGCAAAATAGGTTGAGGGTGGAAGATAAATGGGGATGAAGTGGTTTCAAGATGCACAGGGAGAAACGGAAGGAGGAACCGGGTGTGGGGTAGAAGAGGGTAGAACGGTCTAAGGGATCGGGGTTGTGGAATGAGTATGTCTGTCGTGTAATAGGACTTATGGACGATGGGACTTTGTGCGTGAGAGGATAAACAGAAAGTAAGAAACAGTGAAACCACGACTGCGGAAAGGATGAAAAGAATAAGAACAACGTGTCAGAATCATGATATGGAATGAATAAAATGTATGAGCATGTCGTTTTATGTGGTGAATGATGCGTGATGTGTACTGAAGAAGAGGGTATGATAAAAAAATGTATGTGGAAATAAGAGGACTGATAAGAAGAGGAAGATTGTACGAAACCAGTCGTGTGGTGATTAGGATGGGTGAAAAAAGAAAAAAAATGCCGAAAAAAAAGACAAGTAAAGAGACGTTGAAGTAAAGCTCAGATCAATATCCATGAAACAAAACCACAGGAAAATATGCGAAAGGCGAGAAAAAAAATCATGCAGCGCGAGCGTCCCTCCTAATCGCACCCATCGTTAGCAGCAGACAAGCATTCAGAAGAAGGTTCCCCTATCCATTTCTTTATCTTTACCAGCGTCTGCCGTTACCACTACTCCCACTCATGAGCACCGCGCACCATCCAAACAGTGCCATCACGAACCTCACAAGCCACGCCGCGTCGGCACCTACGCCGAATCCGGGCCGAAGCTGCATGGCAAGTGCCGCATCCAGCCCTGGGACGGTGAACTGGCCATATCCGCGATTGCGGCTACATCCATCGCGGTCGTTGCTGTTGTTGAGAGGCTCGAGTCCGTCATGATCGCTTGAGGACCGGGAAAGTGCCGCTGCCTCAGTAGCTCGGATGGACCATGGCGGGCGCGTGGGCGAAGTTACTGAGGCCGATAGATTGAGAAGCGGGAGCTGCTGCATTTCTGCGGTGAAGGATGGGAGACCGCCTGGGATGGAGATGTGGTCAAAGGAAAGGCTCTCCACCTTTTGGGTGTAATTGAGTGCAGGAGGCATTTCAATGGGTTGGAGCACCGGGGTCGCGTATACACTTGCAGGTAATTGTGAATCCTCTGATACTGGCGTCCGGAGAGATTTCTTCTCATCCAAAGGACAAGCGAGTTGCGGGAGTTGGTTAAAGCTGTCTACTTCCTTTGTCTCTAGAAGCAATCCGAACGTAGGACTGGCGGAAACAGGACGATCTGCCGGATCGTCTGAGATATCAACTAGTTTCTCAATGACTGCTGTTTGCGTGGAAGAAGGACCTCCTACAAAATCCCTACGTTCAACATCAAGGACTTTCCGCCTTTGAGTCCGCGGGAGAGCGTCAAAGGCGGCTCGGAGCGCACTGCTTTGAGCCACCTCCACGATGTAAAGTATGATGGCGATGCAGGAAACAGATAACAAAACCAATGCGCATGACCCGACTATAATCAAAACTGGCGTCGAAAATGCATAAGCAGCACTGTTCGGACCTGCGTTACTAGGGACGGCGGCGGTTTCAACCAGCTCTCCATCAGCGGAAGTTTGTGAGAAATCGACACTCAGCGAATCAAGGGCATCGTCCGGAACGGGGGGTGACTGGCTTTCTCTTTCAAGCCTTTCAAGCCGCGAAAGGAGATTGTATAACTCTTTTTCATCTGGTGAATGAAGTTCGTTGGCATCAAAGTGAATAAGAGCCTTGATCATATCCTCATCGGCAGTTGAGAGAAATGCCTGCACTTCGTTCGCAGTGGCCAGATGTACGCGTATCTCATCTTCTTTGACCATCAATTCCTCCGGCATACTATGGGAGGATGAATCGGGATCAATTCATGCGCTTGTTCCGTTGAAGAGGAGGGGAGAGCGCACCTTGGATGAGTCTTTAGCACCGTTTGGATCGCCTGTCGTATTTCATTCTCGTCACTCAAAGAACTAAGTCGAGGAAATTAAACTTCGAAAGTGCACAAAAAATACTGTCACGTACGATTGAAGTTCCTTCGACTGCTCCTGGTATTCTGGTAAGGGACGAGCGGTCGTGACAAGCGCCAAAAGCGAGACGGAAGCGAGAATCGTGAGAGACATGTCTGTTGGCCCAGAGATAAACGATGATCTACACCGAAACTATTCAAGACGACAGAAGGGAAGTGACGATTGTCACGAGTAGCTTCGAGCTTCAAGAAGGCGAGCCTTCTGGTTGAAGTTGTCTGAGCAAGTAGACGTGGAGGCCTCTCGGTCTCCGGCATTTCCCAAGCGGCGCGAAGCCTATCTTCATCCGTTTCGGCTCCTCATTGTTGTTTTTGATTGTTGTTTTTAGTACACTCGTCTCGTCTCATATAACTATTTCTTGAAAGATCTTTAAAAGTATCAGCTTTGTTTTGACGGAGATTAGAACAATGGTGAAATCTCATGGTGGCTAGGAGCAGAGATAGGGATACTTGATTTTCTGAGTCTGAGATCTGTTTGTTCTGGTAAGCGGAAAAAAAAACTTATGTAATGCATCACGTGTAAAAGTGTGGACCTTGCCTCGTGTCGGCCGACCTTTGGAACTTCTAGACATGTGCGGTGGGATAACTTTGAAGCATACCAGAACGTTTGAACAGCACAGAAGCCGCTGCTAGTCCACGTTGACTCTTTTCTTCTACCGTCGTCTTCTTCGAATAGAAAACAACCAATACACTTACTCTGAAAGACCATTGTCTTCGAGCTGGAATCGTTGAATGTATGGCCTCGAGGAGAACCCCGCCTCCGCACAGAGACTCCTTTCATCCTCCGAGCGAGAATGTGGTCTATCGTGACCTCCTACTCTTTGAAGAGAGACTCAAGACGAATGCATCCATTCTCAAGAAAAGAAAGTCTAGGTACCAGTGTGTGTGTTCCCTCTTTGACATGTATACTTCTTCAAACCTGACTGCTTCGGTGCAAAGTGTTCTTGATCCAGCTTTTGGTTGTAATCGCCTTTCTTTTGTCTGAGGTGCTGTTGGAAACCAGGCTTTTGGATATGCCTTTCACTTTCGCTATGCAAAATGCTTTTCCCGAAGCCTTTGCGCATAGTGAGGCCATCCAGCTGCACCCATATGTCGCAAAAGGTCTTCTTTTTGTGGCCATAACGACCCTCATGTTGTTCTTCGCCAGCGGCTTGTACGAGGAGAAAATTGCATACGCCAATAGGTAAGACTCCCCTTTGTTCGAGCAATTCAACGATGCAGAGCTTACTCGCTGTTAGATACGTTCCCCATGCAAATAAAGCGTTGCGTAACTTCAATATATACCTTAATGTCCGGCATAAACCCTTTCGCTCTCGACTATCCTTGAACCCGCTATCTCTATTCAGCCGCAATGTGCCGGATGAAGAGTCTCAGTCATCTAGAACACCGAGCCCGGACCGTAGACGCAAAAGAGGAACGAGCGTTCCTATTGCTCCGATCCCGCCCACAAATAATCCTCGTGGCGAACTCATATTCTCCTCCCGCGTCGACCGGAATTTTCGCGAATCATATGAGCGATACAGAGCTGCTTTCGAGCGGAAGCGCGAAGCACGGGAAGAGTACGCGTTTTCCCAGACGTGGAGAGGGTGGCGCGGCTGGCCGTGGAATTGGACGCGGAGAATAGCACTCCAGCCTGCTTCCTATGTGCGCGAACATACTCCAACGAACTCTATTGTGTCGTCTCTGCATCAACGAGGTCGAGACGTAGAGTCAGATAGTACGCAAACAACGCCGAATTCTTCAAGGCGAACGAGTCCAGTCCCTGGTTCACTTGGACGATCGAAAGGCGGTACAAGGGGAAGTAGAAGCGGGACACCCCCTCGAGCGATACCTAGACGAGTCTCACCGGATAGGACACGTACAGAAAGCTTTAGCTTCCTTCTATCTAGCGACGAGAGTTTTGGATGATGAGAACGCGATGGGAAATTTTCATTTTACATTCGCCGTTATCTTCATCAACATCCACTGTAAATTGTGCTGTACATCGGGGCACTGAAGCACATGGGAGCGACGTGCCTTTCTATGCATCTCTTCCTTGTACCAGCGAAGTTTTGACGCGTTTCTCAGGCGATGCGGTCGGACTGACGGAAGTGAACGCAGCTGGCGAATCTATCTCACCTCAGGTCTTGAAAGGAGAGCTGTTACAGGAGTCAGACGACTTTTAGAACCCATTACGACGTCATTATCCCATCCTTACAAGAAACCGCAGAGCATCAGAAGAACAAAATGTACCGTTCAAGGTTGAGTATGTCGCAAGAGAAGCAAGGCGTGTACTTTTCCTCCTGATCTATCGATTTCATTTTATCATACTTTGATATCAGACGCGTCAGTGAGAACGCAATCGGCTTCGAACGACGCACAATCGATTCTTGTATCTTTGCTAACCTTCCTGACCAGTCGGCGATTTTTTCTCTCGCCGCCGAAGTAAGGGAATTGGTCTCTTGGTAATTGATTTCTTTTTCATCCTATCGATGAGCCAGCTCACCAGCGTTCTAACGTGACGCGAGAGAGGGCGTGGATGATCTTTAAGGGGATAAGTCTGGGTTTGAATGTCCACTACCTTGGATTAGCCGGTAAAGCGATGGGCCCATCGACCACCAGCGCGCGCAAGACCCCAGAATCTGTTGGCACGACTTTCCTTCATGCCGACTTCACTTTCCGACGGGATGACTTGAGCATTGCTCGTCGGAACATTTCGCGTTGCGAGCGAATATCGGAAAAGCGTACGGCTGGCATACAGAAGAAATAGATACAGAACCAGCTAATAGGCGGCTACGACTTTCCACACGCAGGGTCAGAGGAATTCTCTGCTCTCTATTCTATATGTGAGTGGCGCCCTTTCTCTCATGCGCTCAGCAACCTATTGGAACGATAGGATGGCGAGCCCGTTGCTGCCGGAGGCGATGAAATCCTCGCCAGGTGCACTATCTGTCGAGGCTAGAAGACCTCACTGCCAGTCTCTGCCAAAAGGGAAGCCTGACCGATGCATGCGGGCTAGCGACCGCACGCGGAAAATGCCTCGCGATGAGGATTCGCCAGATGCTTGGGACGCCTTTGGGCTCTGAGTCTGACCTTCCCCCCACAGTTTTGCTTCAGTCTGGGGGCTCCATAGTTTGGCGTTCTTGTAAAAACACGTCGGTCGGATCATATTCTCGGATTCTTTTCGAGTTTCTACTTTCCGACCTTGAGAGAGCGTTCATTTCCGAGAGCGAAGTGCTAGGGCGGATAGACAAGTGCCTGCTGCTAACATGCCCCTTCGAACTCTCGACAAAAGTGGATATCAAATTACTTAATATGGTATCTTAACGATGCACTTATTTAGACGCCGAGCTGGCACAGTAATAAACGAATAATGGATTGAGGAGCCTGGGTTTGAATGGTGCAGCATGACTACTCGTATCACTAGCTCTATTCATCTTGCCTTTGTTGCTCTGACCGCGAGGTAAAGAAGTTCCAATCATGGGGTCAGTCCGTTCGAGAAGTCTTCGTTAAGGAGTATATGTGAAATGCGTATGATCAACTCCATCTCCGGCCCCCAAAAAACAGGTCAGCAAAGCTCTGGCGCGTCGTCTACAGCTCGTACCAATGAATTGAAACGAGAATGCGATAATTCTCGCCTGCGGTCAACAGAGCTCAATGATCGATGTAAACTGGAGCCGCAAGCTTGAACAAGTCAAGGCCTCTTCCTCTCCTTAATTTTGGGCCATTTTACTTCCGGACATTCTATAGTTTTGGGGTTTTCTTTTTCAATTGTTTTAACAAACTCCTAGTTTCCCGTTCGGGGACGCAGTCTCACACCTTCCCCTTTTAGCTGTTGATCGACGCCGTGATGTGGGTCCTGTTGGTCCCTCGTATGTGACTGGAAAGCTGACTCGACAACGAACCACCACTATCACCTAAAGCACAAAAAATGCCGATAAGCTTACATTCCCATTCGGGACAGTTCTGTAGACACGCATCAGGAACCCTCGAGGACGTGGTCTTGGAAGCGATTCGACAAAAGTTCAGGGTATACGGGTTGTCGGAACATGTACCACGTTATCGACAGGAAGACTTTTATGAAGAGGAAGTAAGTAGTAACGGATTGTCAAGCTAAGTAGCACGGAATAGAATTCATTCATCTACAGCAATTTTCAGAAAGGCTTATCACTACATGAGCTTGTGGTGCAGTTTGAGAACTTCATTGAAGAGGCGCATCGGCTGAAGAAGCGATACTCTTCTCAAATCGCTCTAATGGTAGGCGCCGAAACCGAGTACATATCCAGCCACGATCTAGACAACCTTTCGACACTCTTGAGCCGCTTCGGAGATAAAATCGAGTACCTGGTCGGATCCGTTCACCACGTCAACGAAATCCCTATTGACTTCGATCGAGAAACGTACAGCAAGGCGGTAGCGAGTTTTACGTCAAATTCTCTATCCAGCACTTCCTCGACGGAAATGATGATTGAGAGCTACCTCGATGCTCAGTATGAACTTCTGACTCGATTTCAACCGGAAGTCGTTGGTCATTTTGACTTATTTCGGCTTTTCAACCCGGACATCCGATTGTGTGATTTGCCAGTGGCCACGGCGAAGGCAGAACGCAATATCGAGTTTGCGTGTCGATATGGGGCGCTCTTTGAACTCAATGCTGCTGCATTCCGGAAAGGCTGGAGTACTGCATATCCTGGGCGGGACATCGTCGACGTAAGTATTTCTCATGTGATAAGATGGAAGTGTTCATCGGAAGCACTTGTATTGATGCAGATCATTGAAAAACATAACGGTCGATTTACGTTCTCCGATGACAGTCATGGCCCTCATGCTGTCGGCCTCAACTTTGATAGGCTCTTTACATATGCTCAAAGCCTCGATATTAAAAAGCTTTGGTACTTGGAAACGGAATCACCACAGGTTTGCGGTCGTTCGTCACGTCCAGTTGAACTTGCAAGTGTTTGGTGGGCACAGGAGTTCTGGAATGAAAAAAATTCATAGTTAACAGGCAAGTCAGCCTTTCTTACTACTATCGTCTCGAGCATTGAAAATGAAATCACTGTTTTGATGCATCTTCATCAAGCCAAAGTTCGTCCCTGGTTCATTTCCGATACCCGTTACTTCTACGGCCCCGGTCTAAGGAAAGTCGAGACTTGATTCCTTTCAAATCGGATCTGTTTACAGCGGGGCTCCATTTGAACTCACTAGCGGACATACCTGCAGCAAGGGACAAGTTCTTGTGCAAATATATGAAAGTTAGATTGGTTATGCCTGATAGGCCTTACGCACTAATTTACCCTCAGTTTCGGACGAGTTAGGACAAAACAATCAACTTGCATTTATCCGTT
Source organism: Hymenochaete sp. R1 (assembly GCA_019400425.1). Classification (NCBI taxonomy): domain Eukaryota; kingdom Fungi; phylum Basidiomycota; class Agaricomycetes; order Hymenochaetales; family Hymenochaetaceae; genus Hymenochaete; species Hymenochaete sp. R1. The sequence goes on from JAFREE010000154.1 coordinate 24,957, forward strand.
AAAGTCAGTTCGTTCACCATTGACAACAAGAAATGCAGGCCACGCATCCACTTGGTTTTCCCAAACTTCGGAAGATTTCGAGGCAAATGTATCTCCCGATCCTTTCGACCTTGGAGGATCCTGGAATCGGAGGATACGGGCCGGGTTCAAATTAATTTACAAAAATCTCTCACGTCCTGGATGACTGATCGTTCCGCGATACCGAGATCCATCTAAATAACCTTCAGCCTTTAGGCCAACCTCACGTACCCTTTGTTCCGATCAATAATTTTCTCTGCCTCATCCACCACACCGACAGGCCATACGTAATGCTTGACGATGCGTTTCGTAAGTTTGGACGCAGAAGCGGGTGGGCTAAATCCACAGAGTAACTTAATATTTGTTGCTGAATACGACGTCTGTGTTGCATTGTGGATGTCGTGGGGAAGGAAATCTAGCAATTACTCAAAATATACGTAACAGAGGTTGGACCCACGAATAGGACTTCTCTCTTCCTACCGTCACCCTCTCGAACTTTGAGTTCAATGTCTCCGTAAGTACAATGAAAAACGTTCACATGGTAGGCAGCCATCGTCGTCATCTTTAATATCTCTGCGGTCACAGGTTGTTCATCCCCCCCCCCCCCTCCGAGAGATAATGATACCACGGAAGAAGAGACAGTATCATCGGATTTCATCTCTGCCGACTCACACTACCCAGAACCTTACGGGTATGAAAGCATCAATATGACCACACTGCATGTCGAGAAGAATTATTTCGGGATAGTTTTTAGCTGGATCTTGCCTTTTTTTCTTAATACGACTCCTTGCTCTCATGCAATTTTACTGATCCGCACCTCATCTGATGATCCTTATCATTGAAATCTGTAACCTGCGTTCAGGTTTCAAGTCCCGCAACGCAATCTTTGTGCATCTCTCAAACCTTCACCTCGGCGTACGTCAGAACCCGTTGATTTTCTCTCCTGAAATGACTTCCGCTCTTTCCGCTCAAGGATGACACGAGTTCCTTGCACTCCGATACGTGTCCGCGGGCATAATAGTCTTTTCCACCACAGGACACAACAAAGTAGGCCGCTGGTTTGCTTAAAACCCTGCTCATTTGGCAGAGCAACAGCAGCTCATCTCTCGCAACCGTTCTTCTGATCTTTGGAACTCTTACCTCCTACGAAGTGACGCTCCCTGTCGTCGATATTTTAGTTTTAGTAAGTCTACACCACTACCGATTACGCCTATCTTCTTACTAGGGTGTCTTTACTCTGTAGCTCCACAACATGTGTACCAGAAAGGTTCCTTGCACTTCTTTTTCCTGTGGACACACCGTCCCCATTTCCGAGGGCGAGACGGTATGCCTGCATAATTTAAGCTTTTGACCTCAAAATATTGACTTCGTTCACCAGATCGATTGTCGCCACCCCAAGTGTCGACTTTCTTCCGCGCATCCCAACGGTCCAAGGCAGTCGTGTGGCCCTAACTGTAACACCTGCATGGGAGCGTGAGTGCATCAATTCATTACACTTATTCACCTATTTGGAGCCTAATAGACTCTCTCATCCAGGAAACTGGTGCAGATGTATGTTGCTGAGGCGCTTAATGAACCATGCGCCCGGTGCGATTGAGACACCCGCTGCAGCATGTTACCTTGCAAATCAACAAGGAGCGCGATGATCCACGATATGTAGTATGCCCAATTCTCTCTCCTTTTCATTTTCTCTGTAAGCCTTGAAGGCCTGTTGTGTTAGTATTGTTGTCGTTGTTGTAAATCAGAATTTGTGATCGTGTTTACTCCTTCCGTGCGGAAGCAAATCGTGCTTTATGGGGAAAGAATTGCATCGGTGCCGATCACTGAGCACTTACCTCCGTGAACAAACGAATCGAGCACCAACCATTGTACTTTATCTGTCTACTACCCCCATCGATTACACATCATGCCCACTACAGACCAAGAAAGAGCCAAATACCTTCGTACCCTCCCTGCTATACGCGCTCAATGTCTTGAGGTCCATAAGCTTGCGGAAGAGGGCAAGCTCGAGTACTTCGACTACCATCCTGAAAAGGAAAAGGACGCTGTTGACTATTGCTTGAAGGTCATAGAGGTGAGTATATGCGACTTTCACTAAAACAACGCAAGTATCTGAGTCTCTGAATAAAGAAAGACTTTGGTAAAGAATATGACAAGGTATGTAGAGCCGTCGTACAAGTTTCATCGTGGCTAATCTCTGACCTCTGCCTCCGCAGATACCGCCACATGGAAGGTGGCGTCACCTGGATGCTGGTCGGCCTCGCATCGACCCCCTGCTCAAGAAGTGGAAAGATGTAGACGAAACAGAAAGATGCAAGCGCATTATCGATCTGTTCCTGGTATCCGTGTTGCTCGACGCCGGAGCTGGCAAGAAGTGGTACTTCACGGAGCCGGAGACCAATGACAAATATGGAAGGTCCGAGGGGCTCGGAGTCGCCAGCTTTCACATGTTCGTGAACGGCATTTTTTCAGGCGACAGCAAGCAGCCGTATCGCGTCGATGGTATATCTTTCCTTTTCCAACGTCACATTTTTAATATTGGTCTCATATTACTTTTTAGCTAGGGGACTCGAGCATCTGACTAAAGACATTGTTGCGAGGGAGATGCAAGTGACGGATAACAAACCAATGGATGGTTTGGAAGGAAGAGCAGGTTTGCTTCAGAGGCTCGCAGGCGCTCTCAAGAATCATGCCAAGTTCTTCGGTGAAGATGCAAGGCCCGGAAACCTCATTGGCAAGCCCAATTTCTCCCAAATAACATTTGCTGGCAATGTACTGACGTAAATTGGTAGATTATCTGAATATGAAAGCGTCGGCTAATAACAAGGTTCATGTTAAGGAGTTGTGGACCGTCCTCATCGACGGCTTGCAAGAAATCTGGCCGGATTCTCGTGCAAAGCTCGGTGGTGTCTCTCTCGGCGACGTATGGGAATGTTCCGTCTTGCCAGGGGGAAACAACCTTGTGCCATTCCACAAATTATCCCAGTGGCTTTCCTACAGCCTGCTCGAACCACTTCAGAAGCTTCTGCACATGCAGTTCGAGGGCTTGGATGACTTCACAGGTTTGCCGGAATATCGTAATGGTCAGTAGAGACTCTCTCTCTGGATTTCTTTTCTAGTACCTGACCGACGCACTCTGTTTGCTTCGCACAGGTGGTTTGCTGATCGACACTGGTGTCTTGACAATGAAAGGAGACAAGTTCCAGGAAATCCGTCTCAACCCTAAAGACACGTCCGCGCCTCCATTGTTGAAGCCATCTCATCCAGCAATCGTCGAATGGCGTGCGATGACCGTGATAGAACTGTAGGCCACATCCCCTTCCCCCGTATGCCGACCGAACTTATCCATACTTCCATCATCCAGGGATAGGCTCGCTAGGAAAATTAATGAGGCACTCCACGTGGAACCAAAGTTGACCTTGGCTCAAATACTTGAGAGTGCAACTTGGAAGGGAGGCCGGCAAATTGCTGCGGAGAAACGACCGGAGACGAAGGGTCCGCCCATTGACATTGATAGCGATGGCACAGTTTTCTGAAGCACGATGCACTTAACAAAAAAATAGTCACTTAGCAATTAGTATTAACCCCCGCTGTATAAAAACCAGATTTAATTTATAAAGGTACAAAACGATGAGGAAAGAAAGAAGTTCCTGTCAGGGTGAGAAACGACGACGAGCTGGTCATCGGGACCTTTTGAGTTCGCGCGCCAGGCGCCAGCACAACACAAATGCAAGCAGCGCAGCAATGCCTCCTAGCCTGAAAACACGAATAGAATGACACAATCGCTAGTTAGTCATTGCACCCACATTCAGACTTGCACCTGATAAACGGAGCGGAGAAAACAGGACTAAACACTACTGAATGCCGAGGCTCACCGGAATACAATCGCGACTGAATTAGCGCTGCTCGATGCGGCCTCTTGTCTGGCTAAGACACTTGCGTGTGCGTGTCTCAAGACGAATCGCACGGGCCCATTCGATTCAGCCATGTCCAGGTCCATGGTCGCGCTTGTATCCGAATACCGTCCTTCGGAGGTGCCTCCGGACGGCGCAGGTGAGGAGTCGGAATCGGAGTCCGAGAGAGCGAACACGAGCGACGTCAGTGCCGTCGATATAAACTGCGGAATCACGATGAACAAGTTGTGTATGCCCTGTCGATCTCGGAGTCAGTTATCTCATGCCATGTCGTGCCAAACACACGCAAAACGCATTTTCATGTGCCCAGGTCAATCCCATGAGGAGATCGGAAGGCCGGAAAGTGGCTTGAAGGGGAAGTAGCGAATGTATGAGAACGAGCCACGTACTATAATAACACCGGACTTTGCCTGCAAGCCTCCCCCTGGCTTTTCGCGTTGCACGCGTCCGAGGCCTGCTGTTTCTCCATAAGCATCGCGCTCGTCGCCTTCATCACCATCTCCGTCCAAAACGAGAACACGACTCTGGCGCGCCGCTCCGTTTCCCAGTATTCTGTTCCCTTCAGAAGGCGCGGAGTTCGAAGTATTGTTCCGAGCGTTGTCAAACCCATTCTGCCGCGGAGTAGCATCCAGGTCCAAAGATGAGGCCCGCGTAGATGAGGCATAGTTATCTGCGAGCGACCCCACGCCATCACCGTCCGTAGCGATACTTTTAGATACTGGTTTGAGCTCAAAGATATCTTCGTCAAACTTGCGTTGATGACTGGGTGACGTCAAAGGCGGCTCGATTTCGGGATGGACTTCCATAAGACGTTGACGTTCGGCATGTTCTGGGTCTTCGGCATCCCAAACGACGTCCGAGCGCCCTAGGCTAGGTTCCTGGGAAAGGCGCGTAGAGTGAACCTCGGTGAGCCGGATAGAGCCGTTATCGTCAAAGACGTCTTCAGTTGAAGATGCGAGGATTTCTTCTCCAAGCTATCGTCATCGGAGATATACAAATATGTGAGAACAAATAAAGGGTGCACATGTTACCTTTTTCTTTAAATATCGGCACATGTTTTGCATGAGGACGCACCAAAGTAAAAGGCGCCCACTGGGTAACAGCCCATGAAAAGCCAACCAGAGTGATTAAAAAGGAAGCACTCCTCGAGGTTGAGACAAAACTGTAACGGAAATTAACATGGAATCCGTCAATGATGGGATTTGCAGATATAGCACAATGCGAGTCCCGGAGCACCACTTACAAGGTGGCGACCATGCACAATGCAAACAGGAGATGCGAAGCAGCCCACATATCGCATAAATGGATACGCTTCAATCTCTTGAGGAGCGAGTCTTTTCTCAAAGCTCCGCTCGATATTCGCAAATCTCCGGTGTCCGCATTACTCTCTTCTTTCACAAAAAGAGGAAGGATGAAGTTGGCGGCGAGAGCCATGACACCGAAATAGAAAAAGGCCCGGGAGCCGATGATGGTTGCCTCGTCATCTTGGGCATCAAATCCCGCTGGACTTGTAGGCGTGTCCTGTTCACTTTTGAAAAGATCTCCGACATAAACGGTCGTGTAAAACAGAACTGGGAACCATGCAAGCCACGCGCTGGGGAAGAAGGCGACGATGTGAGTCTTGTATGTGGGACAACAGTGAGATCACGAACAAAAATTGGATAAGGCACTTTAAAAGGAAATAAACAATAAGTTAAAATACGAAGAACATGAAGTCACCCACAATTTGACGAATGACGCGAGGCAGAGTTAAAATATTGGACCATATTTCTTTAATCTCTTTCCCCAAACCTTTCTTCGCTTTCCTACAATTTATTCATATAAGCTTACACGTATGCACCTTCACGCAACATGAACACTCGCGAAGACGAAATAAGGACCTTTTCCTTCACGGTTGCCGCCGTTGTTAGCTGGGTGGCAACCAAGAGGAAGGCAGCCAAAGACGAAAGAGCCTGAATTTCGGTTCTCCCAAGGAAAGGAATGGCGGATGCGAGTTCAACATTGCCACTTTATTTGAAATAGGTCACTAAAATTCCCGAGGAAACATAAAAAAAGTCTGCTCACATGAAAAAGCCAACAACGCTTCCAAGGCCCATCATCCTCGCTGCCCAGGCGTTCGCATCAGGTTGTGACTCGAACGGAACGATATCTACTATGAGAGCTCGGTCGACTGCTTGCACAGCGTTGACAGAAAAGTCGATTCCATACAGTGCAATGACAGCGAAGACGATTGTTAAGGTGTCGTTCTGTATACTCTTAGCGCGTCATAAGGTTAACAAGTTTATGGGTGGTGCATACAATTGAGGTTCCCTCCGTCGTGAATATGGATACAAATGGACGGGTAAATCCAAGGAGGAGCATAGAGAGGGCGCAGACGACGGAACCAATCATCATGTAAGGTCTCCGACGTCCAAAAGATGACTTGGAGTCATCAGCAATAGCACCTACATGCCCCGGTTACGTACTAGACCACTAAACATGTGCTAAAAGAGCTCACCGATGAGAGGCTGGACAATGAGCCCCGACAGAGGTCCCGCAAGGAATGCAATGGCCGTATACGATTTCGATAGTCCCAACCGGATAAGATACGGCGACGCTGCGTATGTAGTTCACTTAGCACTCTGACACCGTCTCTATAAATATTACACCAATGCTAACCCTGCGACATTTCGACACTCCAAAGTATCTGTACACCCAACAACCCGACCGTTAATAATGGCAGTTGAATCCACTTCGGTCCTAAGATCCTCGACATGCCGGCCCATTGCGTCTCGCCGTCTTCAGCTTCTTCGGCTACTGGTATACTGCTGAAACCAGTCATTCTTTATGTTGCGCGTTTGAGCGCGTGCAGATATACCGCCGCTCCTTGAGGGTCGAAGGTTAGGGATTGCGCTCGCTCTGACGCTTTGCAACTTCAGGCACGCGACGATCTTCGACGACGTTGCAGTCCAGAAGTCCAAATTTAGCAAATGATCGACAGCGTAAAGGAAAAAGCCGACGGCGCACGCAATTCAGCGAACAAAACCTGCCGGTAACCTTTCTCCTCCCTCTTACTAGCTCAGCAAATGGTGATTTGAGCTTACCCCAGTGGATGAAGTATATGTCCAGTTCGAAATAATCATGCTTCTGGTGCTTGATATACATTCTATTCTTTGTACAAAATTCCGGTTAGGTGCCGTTGTCTCGCCGTGTCTGTAGGAAAGACTTGTGTACATCAAGAGGGACGGCATGTGACACGTGTCCATGTCAGTGAGTGACTCAACATACACTAGTATCCCGGAGCTCGTGAACTTGAATGAGAATTGAACTGCTTACCGAGTTAGGTCGGGTGCTTCGCTCAAGACTCATGAAACTAGGGCAAATGCGGGATGAGTCTAACCCATTTTGAGATACGAGAAATATGACATTTAAAGCTGAGTCCGCATTCTGTACCTCAGATAAGACGAGGAAAAGGAACAGACCAGTCTTTCTACGGTAGACGTGCGGGAGAATTGGCCATGAGCTTCTGAGCTGAAACGAAATGACAAACAATGACAAAGAAAGTCCGATGGGAACCGCGTCTTGTTCACGTGACTATTTTCCCGGCCCTTTGATTCGTTGAGAGAAAGATGTCCGAAATTATGAGATTGACTCGCCTAATCGCCGACCGCCCAATCGTGTCCGTAACACACTCGGTATCCCGCTCCCCCGTCGTTGGCAGCCCTGAGCAGCGCTCTTCAAGCTGAAGCCAGTCCCATAGTGCTCTTAGGAAGATTGACTTGTTGCAATGTCTCTCGGTGGTCCTCTGGCTGGTTTCGCGCGATCGTGTTCGAGCTGCAATACAAGTAGACCGTTGGCACTGGTACGCGCGGCTAGCAAGAGGCGTTTTTCTTCATTGTTGGCGTCAGCAGTTTCTCCAGCTCGAAGAAATGTACCCCGATCATGTCTAGCATCGAATCCGAGCGGGGCTTCATCGTCGAGAACCAAGTGGAGCCCCTCGTCGTTGTCGGCGCGGATGGTGGATGGGAGGTGCTGGTCCGTGTCGAAGCACGTTTTAGGCAGGAGAGAGATTCATGCCAGTGCGGGTGCGTGTATTTCTTTGATGCGTGTTGATTTTTCTGACCTGAAAGAAAATTTCGGTAGTACGACAACACGGTGGAATTGAGAGACCTGCACCTGGTACTGGGTATGATTATTCACAACCACATATTTCTACATTCCCCACATAACACGTCTCTTTTCACCCCAATAGGATCAAAGTACACTTCCGCGACTCCAAAAACCAACTCCTCAAAACCGTCGAAGCAAACGAAAACGACGACATACTCTCCATCGCTCATGAATATGACATCGACCTGGAAGGCGCCTGCGAGGGCTCGGTCGCCTGCTCAACCTGTCACGTCATCTTGTCGCCGGAACATTATGATTTGTTGCCGGAGCCGGAGGATGACGAGAATGATATGTTGGATATGGCGTTTGGGTTGACCGATACGAGTCGGCTGGGGTGTCAGGTGAGTCGGAGACTTGTTTGTATGTGCCTGTATTTGGGCTAAAGGTGCATTTTTTTGCTGTAGGTGAAATTAACAAAGGATATGGATGGAATAACTTGTACACTTCCCGCTGCGACGCGAAATATGTACGTTGACGGTGAGTATAATATCTTTCTCGCCTCGAAGTCCACGCATTCTAATTGCGTATCCTCTTCTCCAAACCCTAGGTGCGAAACCCACACATTAGAAAGGTGAATCTTTCGAAGGATAAAGCATTTTCAATGTTGTCGTTGTTTACAAATCCATCTAATTCATTTCCACTAGTCGTCTTATGCTTTTCACTTCGCCAGCTTTTGTGTTCGCCTTTGAACTTGCTTTCCTTCCCGAATTAATTATGGTTAGATAATAATATACAGACGACCCCTGCTCAATACGTTATATGGATATTTGGTTGGGTGTCAAAACGAGTGACGTTGAAGCCACGGAAGCTGGGCATGTAATCCTGCACGTTATGTAAGTGCTAAGAGAGGAATGGGATGATGTGCATGATCAGCAATTATCTATGGGTGTGTATGAAACATAGGGCAACATACTGTATTTAGGTCCACCTCCGCCCTCTGGGACGGTCCAATTGATATCTTGTGTCGGTACTTTCACGTCGCAAAGCTTGCAGTGAATGCAATTCTGCATTAAAAAGAATTGTTAGCCCCCTCATGATATTCCGTTCACACTATAGAAAGATATTCCGCAAACCTGCGAGTTGATCACGAATTTCTTCCCTTCGTATCCTCCCCCTTCTTCCCTCCCCTCCACACCCTCATCATCAATGTACTCATACACGGCCGCAGGACATGCCCTCCCTAACAAGCCGGCATACTCTTCGACGTTCGCCTTCACGTGCGCAGCGCGCGCCTGAGTTCCAGGTGGAAGGCGAAGATGCACAGGCTGGTCTTCGGCATGGTTTGTGCCTGTGAGAGCGACAGAGGTGAGGATATCGGTTGAAAGGGGGGATTGGGGAGGCGGATAATTAATGGGTTTGCTTTCGCTGTGCATGAGTAAGTGGACAAAGGGAAAGAATGGTTGGAGCATATGGATGAGTGCATGTACTGTGAGGGTGAAAAGAACTGAAGGGTGCATACCTGGAACGTTTAGTGTGTGAAGCATCGGGTGTCTTCGAATTCCGGAAGGTCCACGGTGTCCGACCTTTCAAGAAGAGCGAGTCCAAACCAGAGTACGCCATGCCTCCCCAAATTCCAAGCGACGTATTGAAGCTAGGTCGTAAATTTCGGACCTCCTTCAAGTCATCCCATATCCAACTCTTTCTTAGCGCTTCATCGTAAGGCGCCATATCCGCCGCCTTACCATCTTCTCCTTCTGTCTCTGCATTCTCAATTGCAGCAAACGCAGATTCAGCCGCCAGCATCCCGCTCTTCATCGCATTATGTGTCCCTTTGATCTTCGCGATATTCACAAAGCCCGCCGAACACCCTACGAGTGCACCGCCCGGGAAATGTAGTCGAGGTACAGACTGTATTCCACCCTCATTTAGCACCCTTGCCCCATACGCGACTCTCTCGCCGTCTTTTAATAAATCGGAGAAGTACGGATGGTGCTTCATGCGTTGTAGCTCCTTGAACGGACTTAGGTACGGATTTTGGTAGTCGAGGCCAATGACGAGACCCAGGGAAACGAGACCTCCGTCCATATGATACACCCATCCGCCACCGTACGTTTTATAATCCAATGGCCAGCCCATCGTATGCACAACTTCACCAGGTCGGTATCGGCTGGGATCAACCCTCCACACCTCCTTCACACCAATACCGTATGTTTGTGGGTCCACGTCATGCCATAGGTCGAAGTGTTTGCTTACGCCCTTTGTAAGTGAGCCTCGTGCACCTTCAGCGAGAAGAGTAACTTTGGCTTTGAATGTCATACCCGGTTCAAAGGAGTCTTTCATACGGAAATCGTGGTCAAGTCCGACGTCATTCGTGATCACGCCCTGCACGGAACTCTTGTCCTTGGAATACAAGACCTGGGCTCCGCCGAAACCCGGATAGATTTCGACACCAAGCTCTTCGGCCACTGTACCGAGCCAAGCTGTGAAACGGGAGAGGGAGACGATGTAATTGCCTGAATTGTTCATTTGAGGAGGGTGCGGGATCGGGAAGGAGGCGGAGCTGGTGAGGAAACGCATGGCGGAGGATGTTGCGGGTTGGGTGAGGGGGTGGCCTTCTCTTGATTTCCAGTCCGGTAGAAGTTCGTTTAAGGCTCGAGGCTCTACGACGGCTCCGGAGACAATGTGGGCCCCTTGTCGATGGAGTATGAGCACCTGCTTTATTTGTTTTATATGTAGTCTCACTCACCAACCTCAGGACCTTTCTCGAGTACAACCACTCGGATGTCTTTCCCCTTTTCTTGTTCAAGCTGCTTTAGACGAATTGCGGCGCTGAGACCTGCAGGTCCAGCTCCAACGATACAGACGTCGACTTCATCCTCCGCTCGTTCAACGTTTGTTGGGTCAAACTTTTCCCGTTCCGCCCATAGTGGTCTCGATGAATGGAGAGTCCGTTGAAGTACTTTGCTACGTAGAACGCTCAGAGGACATTGGCGAAGCCGAAGTAGGGGCATCGTGGTGGAGAGGTGAGAGGAGCTCCTACGGAGCTGAGCAGTCCAGCCGGCAAGAAATCCGAAGCGCGTGATTCGTCGACGTCGCGGAGGCGACTGGGCGACTTTGTGCACCGCACGGAACACCCCTTCAGCGCGGAATTTTAACAACTACACAGGCGTCACCAAAAATGGCTTCAAATTGTCGAGAAAGGGTAAAGAAGGTGAAGAGACGTATCAAGGGGGGACCGGTCAGTTATTGGGTTCGCTAAGTTCACTGCAGGCAAAACACGGTGCACGTGATTGAAACGCGCCTCGAAAGTTCCGTTTGGAAATTTGTGTATTACTTAATTATTAAGTTAATATTTGTTTCACTTTGGCCTCTGCGTTCCCGCGTCATTACTTATCATTCTTTCGCCACTTTTCTTTCAGGAGACGCTTCCTTTTCTCGACTGGAAAGGAACACGGCAGGTAGACCCGTAGATCAATAATGAGTCTGATGTGCTTGCACACAGGCAATACCGCGACGTGGTTAATAAGCTACAAATGCATTCGGCATGTGAATCAATTCCGAGTCCACGATATGACAAGTCTGGCTACTAGTACGCGGAACCAACCAACCAAAACTTCGAACGAAGCAGACATCAACAGCTCGCAATGGCGTGGATAGAGCAAAATATTTCTTCGACACCCTCCGATCATCACTGCAATATTTAAAAATCCCTTGAGATCCCACATTCGAGAAGTTTTCAAGTTCGTGTCTCAAGATATTAGTTTCATCATAAACTGCACCTCGGCTCTGTTAGATTCTAACGATTCCTTCTTGCGTACATCAGTGTCAGATTATTGGGCAACTTAGGGATTGTGAGTAGCTTTGTTTCATAGACCGTTGTAAGCAACTTGAAGTCGATGGATGTGGAAGGAGGAAACCGACGATTAGGAGCCTCTGCGGCTTAGCCAGTGGTAAGCAACCCAGAGCGCGAAGTCTATCAGTAAAACAACAATGCTCTTGACCACCCTACAAGCTCAGAAAAGCATCTCAGCAGCGTACTTCTAGTAGTTCGATGGAATTGAAGTGAAGGGAGTTGTGTATGATGGAGGAAATACAGCCAATAACACAAAGTCAAAAACTCAGTAGACACGGTGGGCGTTTACGTTGAATTTTTCTGTCTCTTCGTCTGGCTTTCTCTCTCCGTGCTCACCATCCGTGACCCATTTGAATGATAATTCGTACAGCGGAGACGCGCTTCAGCATATCTATTCGTTCAAAATCTATAAGGAGCAACGAAAACAAGATAAAATAAGTAAATTTAGTAGTTATACAAATATTCGTGTCCTTCGCAAATTCCTTCGTTCCTTCCTTCAGTGCTGCGCTCATTATCAGTGATACACCATTCAATATTACGATTTCTTTGTCCACTTTCCAACTACAGCCGCAGCTCAGACTTTCACTGGGCGCACCTTAACGTCTGCGCAATTTAACGCACGTTATGAAGATTACGACGGCGGTCTCGCTCTTCCTGCCTTTGCTTCATTAACATGAGACGGCCTAATGCTAGACTCAGTGTTTGCTGCCACGGGACGTCGTTTTCCTTATCAGCAGTACAAAGGCCAGCATTTGCACGACAGGGGGGTCGCGCGTCTTGATCCTGCTCGCGGCCTCGCTTCTCCTTTGACCCCCACTCTCTCTGGAGATGCGGAATGCCTCCATCGTCGACTTTAGAAGATCCAAGGTCATTAGTATCGGCTTCTGAGCCTAAGCTACCGTGTCCAGCATTATCCTTCCCAAACCGACGCTTCTTCGACAGCCATATATACGCGGCGGTGTTCAAGTTACGGACATCATCTGCGGGTCGACCTTGATCCCGGTCCTGGTCATCATGCCCTCGCTTCTTGCCATGCGTTACGATGTTGCCAATGGAAGGGTGATTGAATCCAGCTGGAAGCGCTGCAGGTTCGGGGACGCGAATTGAGGCCCTCACTGATTTTGCATTGGAGAGAGTCTGAGCTGGGTCTGCAGTTTCAGGTGGTCGAATCCAAGGGTCATACGTTGGATAAATTGGTCCATTCGGTTCGGAAACCTGTCTCTCTATACCAACCTTCAACTCTATGGGATCATCCTCGATCTCCAGCAACATTTTCAAGAGGACTCGTTTCATCGCCTCGTGCGCATGATCAGCAGGAATTCTGTCTTCGCCAAAATACGCCCATTCGTAGAAAAGGTACTGAGATAGCTCAACAAGGTATGGTGCGAGCTTTTGGAGTCGAGGGTGGAGGAGATCCTCCATCGTAGAAGTTCGCATGAACCTATGAAGATATTTCTTGCGAGCATCGTGCTCCCCAACCTTGAATCTATGAGCTTCCATCGTCTCCAAAAATTCTCTTGCTCCTTCAGTCATCCCGTCGTGCTTTTCTCCTTGGGGATACGCCGTCACAAGCTCACGTAGTAAGACCCAAAAGAAAGACTCGACGTCGTATGCTGGGATGTGTCGATAATCCACTTTGTAGGTTTCGGGAATATATCTTTCATTCGTCATACTGACTAGTTGGGGGTACTTGTCTAGGATGTCCTTTCCGTAGGCTTGCTCGTATAGTTCGGCTGCGCGTCCAGTGAGTTCTGGGAACTTTCTGCTGAGAGAGGAGGAAGATCGGAGCTTTCCGGCTGAAACCGCAATTGCAGCGTACATAGGCGTCCCCTACAGCCCGTCAGCAACAACCGCAAGACGAGAAACAGTAATAACTCACAGTGATAGATCTCAATGACGAGTCATCATCGCCGCTCACATCTGCAGCACAGTCAAGATCGGTCAAAACGCCTTGCTCTGCCTTCGCCTCCCTGTAGCGATAGTGAGAAACTGAATTCAACACAATGAAAAAGCAAACAGCTCACGGAGCAACACCCTCCAAAAGAGCATCTATAGGCACGTAAGGCACAGTGCCAGCCTTTCCTTTGTAGTCCAACTGTTCAGGAAGGTCGTGGTGCACTGGTTCAATGAGAATGTTTCCGCGGCTGATGTCACGGTGTAATATACGTTTGACGATATACAGAATTTGGTGCCCTGTACAGTAAATGAGTTTGAGACTGACGTATCATGAGTGAAAGCAAACATACCTTGGAGTGCATCGAAGAGCGCTTTCAGAATTTGACGCACATTCTTCCGCATGCTCAACGGTTTCCCCTTCGTACGGTAGACGTGTCGCCATTTCGTCCTGAATGGAGTCCGGCGGTTTTCCATGAGATGTCGGATATTCCGTTTCTCCCCAGAAAGAGCAGACGTCTCGAGGTCGCCCACCTTTGTTCGCTCCCCTGTCGCAAGATCAACTTTGTACTCGGAGACTTTCTCTGAGTGATCGATCTGGATGACACCCGGTATGCCTTTTGCTGTCTCGAGCATTTCGTCCTCCTTCTCGCTGTGGTCATTGTTCACCCATATGTCTTTGATGATCCGTTCAGGTTTCTTGCTATCAAAGACGCATGTCTGTTTGGATTGATGACAGGCCGTATAGATGGTTTTCCCGGTATAGCGCAATTCACTGGTCTCAAGATTCCACTGGTCGCCTTCTTTCTTCATTGTCGAGTCCCAGCAGGGAAGTCCTTCCTTGGGTCGATACAACGTATAGAGGAATGAAGAAATCATCATCCATGAGCTCACGCGACGCTCGCTTTGATCAATCCCGTCCATGTAAAAGCACATCCCGGATCGCATCATCCGCGAATTATCGGACCACTGACAAGCAATCGCGGGTCTACCGCACACCATAGCGTACATTCCGGCCAAATTGGGCAAATGCTTAGGTAGGCGCTTTAGGCAGTAGGACAATCCGCGATGCTCGTTGTCGGTGATGAAATTATCACACATAAGAACCGTCACTGTGTCGGACCAGTCAACGTTCCCAAGAACTTTCTGCCTTGCTTCCGCGTCGTAGGAGGGATCTTTCGCATCCGTCGAAAGTGTTTCCGCGTCGTCCAAAGAGACAAGTTTGCCAATGACGTCTGGGCGTTTGCCCTTGCTCCGAGAACTGTTGCAATTACTGCCTTCTGGTTGTAGTGCTGCACCTAGGAACGCCCTGCCGTCGTTCAGTTTAGTTTCACTAATATCGATGAAGGCTATAACGGAGGGAACTACGAGACGTTCAGAGACTGGGTCCGGTCATACATGAATTAGCTTACATCCGTAATGTTTTGCTATCCTCGTCGACATCTTCGTGAAGCTGCGAGCTATAACGCCTGCGATCTCCTCTCTACGCACGAAATTTAAGTCATGGTTGCGTTCGAGCTCAAGGTCCTCCACATCTATCAGCGATTCAGGTTCGTTGAGGTAGTGTCTCACAAACACGTCGTTATCCAGTGTGCCATGGAGCATTCTGCGTAATCGAACACTTTCGTTGGTCTGCTGGGGCGTTCGTTATTTGCGTCTCCTCTTATCCGAGAGTACCACTCTGTTCCCTGGTCTGGTAGAATGGTAGGAGTGACAAGAGCGAGCGAGTTTCCCCGAGTCGGAGGATAGAGGATGAGTGGTGAAAGGAATAAGTGCTGAACCACAACTTGTCAATTGCCGAAGCCGTTGAAGTCGCGATCACGTGTCATATCGTGTGGCTCTTCCGTATCTGTCGTATCAAATCAACTCGACCATCGCCTTCTTCTAGCACGTTCAACACTCAGCCTTTTCCTTCTAAAGGAAAGAATGGAGTGGCGAACTGGAGCTCGTCTGGCTTCGTCTCCCCGAAACAAGTCGTTCTGCGCAATGTAACAACGTGCCATCCTGGTCAACTGCGATGTTAGTACTGAAGGAAGCAAGACAGAGCTCAAAGGAGCGTTCAGGTGCGGTCAGCTTGCAATCTTCGCCAAGGACCATTGCTAGCAGACCTTGACGGATATCTCGACATGAAGATTTCATGATTTACGCGTCTGAAATCATGAAAAATTCCTGCAAGAAATCGACGACCTCACTTGATCCCTGCAATTTCATGCAAATCGGCCTCGTACGATAACCGAAGATCAAGCTGCCAGGTGCACCTAAAATTAGTAGCGCCGAAGGGCAGTGGCCGAAATGACCCTCTTGTTTGTGAAGTCCGTCGAAGTGTTTCGCCAACCCCCCGAACGCAGTGAAGATGCCAGTCTCATCGACATTTGAGCGGAAAACGAGAGCACGATGTATCTGAATGGAGAGAAATACCGGTGAGCATCCAGTGCATTTATACGAAGAAGACTGGCAAGTAACTGCAGAAGCCCTTACTTTACATCAGGGAAACTTCGTTGGACCGGTTGACGACGAGTCCTTTAGTTCGGCCCAGAAAGAAAGGGCTCTTCTATGCGACTCTGGCAGCAGTCCTCCCATGCCCGTTCCGGATCCGTATGGTCATGCGTCGGTCAGAATAATCACGACTAGTCCAATACGAAGCTGGAATGGACGTTGGCCAAAGGTGGACCAGGAGGAAGCCTGGAAAATGTCGTTGTATTCGAGAATCAAGACCAAAGTGACAAGGATGCAATTCTTCCAGGTCAATGCTGGTGGTGAAGGAGAGTTTGCGAGTGAATGCAATAGGACGAGTGTATAAGGACTGGTACGTGATATTGAGAACATAGATGAAGGGAGCAATACTGACATTCATGTCGGTCGAGCGATCAAAGTAATGCTCCTAGGAATGAAATACTATCAGATTCTGTTGATCCAGGAATGAACACTCCCACCACTTGCACTTCGTCTTCGGAAAGGATAAATGCGGATGAAACGTGTATCCCATCATCCATGTCGACGGGGCCCACCCTGATACCCTGTGTTTTCGAAGCGACGAAAGTAAGCAACGTGAATATCAGATTGGGGCACAATGGAGAGACGCAAGGTCAGGTCAGTTGTGTTTGAGTGTATGGAGGAAAAGGCGCACGATTGACCAAGGACATCACGTATGGTTGGAGGACCTGCGCACAACTGGGCTTCGAAAAGCAGCGAGATGCAAGCTGAACCCTGCTCGACCAGTGTACCAACATAGCAGCGCGTTTCATGCTTGTCATTTTCTCTTCTCCTTTCCTCTTTTTATAATGTTACAAACATCCTCGTCTTCGATTTTCGATGATAGCCTCATCATAGGCATACCTTCCCCGACTCAAGAACATTGGCTATCAAGCTTTCACAGTCCCATCACGGTAGCACTTAGATCTTGAAGTCAGCATCATTCCATAAGTCAGAATGATTATCCATACCTATAATGAACGCCAGCTAGTCCAGCTTGGAAGTCGACTTTTGCTTTAAGTGGCCGTACACTTCCCTGGGTGTTTCCTTCACACGCCACCCGTGTTGCGCAGCTAAGGGACATAAAGCTCCGATAGTTCAGCGGTGAACATCATCGAACAGCCGTTGGTAGAACGCGTTGGCAGAACGGAGGAAGAGAAGCTCGTAGGGTTGAGTAGACTGGTAATCGGGAGGTAACACGAAACGACTGGTCTGTACATCACGCAATGTCACCCTTGAGCATCCCATTGCAAGACCTCGCGATATTCTCGTTAACCAACGACGCGAAAAATGAGCGGGTGATCTAAAAGTCGAGGGAAAACAGAAGGCAGGTGGAAGAGAAAGCCAAAGCTTAGTCAAAGAGAAACACGGGACACGTGAATTGAGCTCGCGTTCTGGCAGTTCTGGCCGCGGCGGGATGTCGACTTCTCTCTTTTTTTCTGTGATTTGGCACTTGCTTTAATTTGTCTTATCTCTCATCACGCTCACCATCATCCGTCGCTGGGAAGTACATCCGCGAACCCATGCGCAGTTCTTCAGACTGCACCAGAGTCTCATCAAATACAGAATGATTTCAATTCAATTCTACGAGAAAGCCTACGGGTATGAGACCACCATTACACGATCCTAAGAAGTGACTCGGATGGGCTCGTACGACAATTTGGACAGAGAGACCAGCAAGCAGGGGCATTGATAACGTACATGCATCAGCGGCACAATGAAAGATAAGTGTAACATGGCTCTGGGTATCCTACGAGAGGACGCAAGACATTCATGTTGCGCTCACCTCGTCTCATTTCCTCTCCGACGCTTCCGAAACCCAATGTTCAAACATTGGAATGTACGATACACTTCTACAAAATAAATTAGAAAGCTACCAATGCCAATGCAATTGTGATTTCGATGATCAGCCCTTATATTTGTCAGCTTTGTCTCACGGAACTCACAACCCACTTCCTTGTTTTCAGCAGCGGTGCACCAGGGCTGCCTTGCTATTCGGACGAAAATTTTCTACGATCACTTTGACTACATTGACGCAATGAACGCAAGGATAAAGTTTCCCAAATTTCCAGGTCGTACGTGTATGATGCGATGTGATGTAAGTCCCTCCCCCGACCCCGACCCCGACCCTCCCCCAAAAAAATAGTCCGCAGTTCTGGTACTCACAAACTCATATCTCAAAAAATTCGAATCTTACACATGTATAGAACTAATATGCATACACGGATAATACAAGTCATAATCGATGTCAAGCTCGCATATTCAAGATCTGTAGGACTACAGGTCAGTGTGTGAGGTTGTCTACTTCTTCCAACCTACTAAGATTGTTGTTGATCTCTTTTTTCACTCAAGGCTATCCTCTTCCTTCGCAGCAAACCTCCGACCAAAATTACTCAAAAACTTCCATCCGTTTGCCTTTCACTCCATTCGGCATTTGAGATGGTGCAATCGGTAGCAAGTATTTGTTGGTCCGGGCCATGAGAAAACCGGGTAAGATACAAGACCTCACATTTTGGAGCGACTCCGAGTCCACGATCACCGTCATCCGAGTCTGTCTGTCCATGTACAGGCTGTTAGCACGTTTGGCGAACTTTCGCGTACAATTCTTAATCTCGTCGAGCCAGAGGTGCGCCTTCTTTTTCTGGGTTTCAAATGATACCATAGCCGTTTTGTATTTGACCCCTTCCAGTACTATTTGACTATCAGGTCCTACAGCTAGATTAATAGAACTTCAGAGTCGAGTATGGGTCATTGCGGGTATCCTCCGAGCGGAGGCTGGCAGGGGCGTCTTGGATGCCGATATCGGCTCATCCTTGAAATGATACCTTCCTTGCGTCAAGGACTTGTAAATGACTCGATGCTTGAATGTAGATTTTCTTTGCTTGCTTTAAGCCAACGGCTGCATCCGTCTCGATTGGCTATGGGTGAGTATATATGAGCGGGAGCAGAACTGGAGACATCTTTACCCTTCAAGTTGATGATAGCGCTGGCGGCACCCCTACCAGGCTAAGGGCGTACGTATACTCTTCCGGTGAGGATAGCGACAAGTCCAAAAAAATACCAGACTCTTCGTTCTGGGCCGACTCTTCGCTAATAAGGACGTTCGCATTGTGAATCGCGTTTAGGGGGACTTTACACTATGGAAAGAGAAATCAGTCGACGTCAGCGAAATGAGGTGGTAGTATTGGGTACTTTCCGAAAAATACTCGTTTAATTCAAATTTCAGAGCTCGTTAAGTTGGTAACCTTTCGCATGCGCATGAGCTTTGGTGAAAGTGATCTCGGAGAAAATGGTTATTGGCAACAGAAGGCGAATCAATACTTAACCGATTTTAGGTGATGCTGCTACTTGACGTCTCCATTATCACTCGGCGGAAGCTCTGACTTGGCAAATCAGTATACTTCTGGGATCCGTAGAAAACAAACAATGATTATATTGAGCATATTATGTTATTACAAGTAAATACGATCACTGGCAGTTGAGATAGGAGCGGCACTTGTATCAGACTTACCGCTCTTTCTGTGCGCTGCGCTATCCTTTGCAGGTCATGCAGATCATAGATACTATATTAGTTGGGAAAAAAAGTGATTTGATATGGTACCCTTAGGTACCATGTGAGAGCTCGATATACAATGCGGGCGCAAAAGCAATAAAATCCAAAATTCTTCCTCCCCGAACACTCGTTCAATTATCCGTATTGCGCATAAAAAGCTTGGATCCCAGCTAAAGATTGCTCGGTAAGCACTCCACATCTCCTCGTTTATTAGTGCAAGGCCTTGCTGCCAGCGGCAGACTTGATGTTCGCCTGACTCTGGGTCCGAGTTATTTTCGAGTTCTTTAAGTCTATTTTGGCTTCAGTCTTTTCATTTTCTTTCGAGGCGACTTCACTCATTCCAAGTCCCACGACGTTAGCATGCTCTTGCTCGTGCTTTTTGACGCTCTCCAAGCCCTGGGTAAGTAGTAGCTCCTGCGCGAGGCCTGGTCCTTTTGAAGAACGAACATGACAACCTACTGTAGAAGCGTATGCGCTTCCACTTCCTTGGTGTCGATATTTCTTCGCTGGCCTAATATTGACGTTGTCAAACTCAGAGGCTTCGACGGCTTCAACAGACTCATCATCACGCCCTCGCTTCTTGCAGACAATCTCAGAGCATGCTTGCTGGGGTTTGAGTCGTAGGACTGCTAGTTCGGGTGGATCCTTCGTGGTTTCTTCAATACTCTTGTCTGCTTGTTCCTCTGAGGTTTCGTCCTTCTGATTCAACAGTGGTTTCGTGGGTGTCCTATGTACGACTCTGGACGAATTTCTGGACGAATATTGCCACTGCCTTTGTCGTCGTCGTATTTCGTCGATGGTAGCATTAAAAGGCTCCCGGGTTTTGTTTACCTGAAGCCTGATGGGGTCATCCTCGATGTCGAGTATTGCCTCAAGTAGGATGCGCTTCATTGCTTCATGGCAATGATCCATAGGAAGTTCGTCTTCGTCCCAATACGCCCATTCTGTGCGAAGGTACCTCGATAGTTTTGCAAGGTGTGGTACAAGCTTATGAAGTCGAGGGTGCAGAAGATTTTCGAAAAACGTATTTGGAATTGCAGCGAGATAGTCCGTCCGGGTATCATAACCATGATAATCGAAATCATGTTTCTGCATCGTTTTGAGAAAGCGACTTGCTTGTGGAGTCATTTTATGAGTATCCTCCCCATCTGGCAATGCCCTAACCAGTTCGTAGAGCATGACCCAGTAGAATGACTCGACGTCGTATTCTGGCCGATGTCGAAATTTGTTTTCAGTCAAGTCTTTCATTTTCGGACTGCTGTCGACGATCCGTGGGTACTTCTCGAGAGTTTCGCGGCCGTAGGCCGATTCATAAAGTTCTGCTGCGCGCTCGGTAAGCTCGGGAAAGTTTGAGCGATAGAGGTCCCAATATCGTGTCCGCCCAGTCGCCACAGCTATTGACACGAAGCAAGGTGTCCCCTATGCATATTTAGCATAAAAATACGAAGTAATACTCGTTGAAACTCACTGCCCGATCTGACAACAACCCGACATCCTCCTTGCTCAAATCCACCGCGCAGTCAAGGTCAGTCAGCACGCCTTGCTCAGGCTTCGACCTCCTGTGCCAATCGTCAGAAGCGTATCTCAATAGGATGAAAGTGCAACGTACGGGTCGGCTTTCTCAAGAAGTGCATCTACCGGAACATAAGGAACGTTCCCACGACTTCCTTTGTAAGCCATTCGCCTCGGATGAAGGCCAAAATGTTTCGGTTCGGTGAGGATATTCCCACGACTGACGTCCCGATGCAAAATTTTCTTATTCATGAGAAGAGATTGATGACCTAGATGGTATATGAGTGACGGTGCAGTCGAATCGTGATAGAACTCGCCTTGGAGAGCATCGTAAATCGTTTTCAATAGCTGAAGAACCGTCCTCCGCGTCTTCAACGGTTTGCCTTTGGTCCGTAAAACATATCGCCATTTAGTCCTCCAAGGGACGCAGCGATCGTTTAGAGCCGATTTCAAAGTGCAAGGGTCGCCAGAATGAAGCTCGGACGTTTCCAGGTCGCCTTTCTTCACTTTCTCTCCAGTTTTAGGATTAACGGTGAACTCAGGGACTTTTTCGGAATAGTCAAGTTGAACGACCCCTGGCGTTCCCTTCGCTTTATGAAGCAGTTTCTCTTCGTGATTGGGAGTATCATTTTCAGCCCAGATGTCCTTAATAATCCTATCGTGATGCTCCTCGTCAAAAACACAGGTTTGCTTCGATTGGTGATGAGCTGTATAGATAGGCTTCCCGACGTAATTGTGTTTGCTGGTCTCAATCAACCAGGAGTCACCGTCTTTTTGCATCGTCGAATCCCAACATGGAAGTCCATCCTTCGGAAAGTACAGTGTATAAATGTAGGAACAAATAAGCGTCCAGGAGTCGATGTAATCGTTGTCGCCGTTTCTGTCTGCCGGATGGGATGATTTGGTCCGGATGGCCCCAGAATTATCGGACCAGTGAAAATTAATCCAGTCTTTGCCGCACGTTACAGCAAGCATCCCGGCAATGTGAGGTAGATGCCGAGGGAGATTCATTAAGTTTGCCCACAAATTATAATGTACGTCAAGCTCGAAAGATTCCTTCAGCGTCATAATTGATACCGCCTCGGCCCAATCAACATTGTCGAAAATCTTGCTTAGCTTCTTGTCGTACAAGAACGAGGTATCCAGTTCTTCTGTGAGCCTTTTCGCATCTTTGAATGGCGCGTACTTTCCAATGATATCAGGTCTTACGCCAGTTCCTTGGTATGTTTTGACATTTGCAGGAGAGGTGCCTTCATGGTCGTCATCTGCAGCTGCTTCTTTCCCATTAAACGTCCTGCCGTCGTTAAGCTTTGTGTCTCCAACGTTGATAAAAGAAATGACATTGGGAACTACAAAACGGTCAGAGACTTCACTTTTCACTATCTGCAACGACTCACGTTTGCATTGCTTCGCTATCTTCAACGAGACCATTGTAAAGAAGCGTGAAACAACCCGCGCAATCCGATATTCCGACTCAGCTCCAGCCAGTTTCTGCACGAATTCGGTTCGCATGCTTTCCCAGTCCGCCGGTGGATCGAAACGGTTGAGATAATTCTTCATGAAGACATCTCTGTCCACCCCACTCAAATTGCTTAGCGGGTGACCAGTCTTCTGCGTTTGCAACCTTGTGTTATGCTTTCTTGGTTTTCCTTTCATTGCGAATGGAGGCACTTGATCGTTGATCGTTGTCACAGACAAACTACAGCGAGGGGGTAAAATAGGTGACCCCAAGTTGGAAGATGGTGGTTGGTGAGCAGAGGGGTGTTTAACCACATCTCGTCCTTGCCGAAGTTAAAACGATACGAGCACGTGTTCGCTTCGACCTTTCAGGGTGCCCGTGTTTGTCATCAAAGCCACCTTAAACCACATTCCCAACCAACATCACACAGTCAGTTTACTTCCCGAAGAGGATCAAGAGAAAACTGGCGCACTTCAACACGATCCACATTATCGCCATGGAGCGAATATCCCCCACACTACGGAACAATGTTCAAGTTTCGTCCTAGTCAAGATGCATATTTCGCAATGACGCGACGTGAAAAAGCCCCTTTCCTTGGTCCATCGCAGCAGCCCTCGCCAGTAGATTCATACTAATCAATCCTAAAGAATCGCTTACAAAGCGAGAGTGGACGCGTTATCCACGATGTATACTTAATGGATCAGGAGAAGCCTTCCGCAAGACGCAGAGGTTTTACCATTATCCGGCCGTGTTCGATTTCTATCCGAAATCCGAGTTCCACAACATATTGAGCGTATGTCCTGGTTAGCATTGCTCCCGAATATATATTGAGAAACGCACGCAAAACCTATAATAGGTGCATCACTTTGAACCGGAAAGCGACTTTCCCTGCCCGGTAGATTGATGATTCCCTCGTCAGAGCTCCCAGTATGATATGTTACTATACATGTCAACCGTAGAAGCCATTTCCGTGCGTTCGAATCTTTTCGTTCCTAAATAGAAAGAAAAAAAAACTGATTAATTTACCTTGTCAACATTGAAGATGGTCCAGTACTATGATGCGCCGATCTGACCTTCGAATGGGATACCATAAATAATCTCGGGTGTCGTTAAAATCCAACAAGGATGAGTAGAATCAGTCCTGAGCGCCCCCAAAGCACCGCGGTACGGGTCGCAGATCTTCGCGTTAATAATCCCACGATATTCTGCCTCTTCGCATCATGGAAATGAGCGTGTATTCCAAGCCTGGTACCAGACTAGGTGCCAAAAAAAAGAGAAGGCGCGGTCATATTATAATCTCTAGAGAAAAGAGAAGGAAGACGCACGATAATCTTGCCCGGCCAAGGTAAGACTGGGGTTTTCTGTCATGCTCGTGGAAGATAGTGCGTTTGAAGAGCTATGTCCCCAATTCATTATAGCCTCGAACACTTCTAGGCAGATAGTCACATTTTTCGCCCTTCTTTTCTTTCTTCGAATCTGGTGGGTATTAATCGCGATCCGTATGGTACCGAGCGTATATGGAATCACGTCCGAGTCTGGCAGTATTTCTTCAGTCGAGAGGGTGCAGAGTCTTCCGAGTGTCTATTCCAAGAGTGCGGATACCTCTGTTTTCATGTTTTGAGATGACCAAGTCGCTCATTTTTTCTCATAGTTGCTCACGTTGCCAGCCCGGGGTCCAATGACAGAGTCGATAGGTTATCGCCAGTGCAAGACTGAAGCTCGTCGTTTTGTATATGCGTTGATAAAGTGATAGAAAAGGGCCACGACCATTAGAAATTTCGATGAGCGATGCAAGAAAAGATGAGAGATCATGACTGTAATCGGCCAAAGCGCGTCCAAGAACGTCTTCAGCATTCGCCAAAGCTCTTGCGAATTACACGCGCTTCGACCTCGCTCTTCACCCCTTTCAAGCGCTTGATAATCAGCACTAGTTTTCCTTCGACGCAACCGCTTTGGAGAGCTTCAGCGCAGTTGAGCTTCAATCGTGCAATTTAACTTCATTTCGTGCACTTGAACGGAAGGCGGGAGGTCGAATGTCGCAGAACCTCTCTTTACAAGCCAAACGTTGGCGGGTCATCATGGTCACTTTACCCATCATAGGAGCGACATCCTGTGAGTTCTTAGGACTTTTTTTTGAAACTGTTTAGATGTTTACAATCGATGTTTTTCCTACTTGGCAGACGTTCTCTACCAACGACTCGTCACAGGAATCCCACAACGGAGGTTCGCCGACGCACAAGTCCCTCCGGGCGTCAACCAGTCAGGCAAAGAGGAGGGTGTCGAGAAGACATTGTCTTAACGAGGCTTGAAAATGAAATTAAGGATAATATCTATCTGGGTTGTGGTGTATTGGCCAGAAAGAATAATCTACTGCGTCTATCGTTTACCCCGGCTAAGCATCACAAATGAATTGTCAAAGTCCTTTCGTCGAGGAAAATCGTAACTGAGCGAATGAGACAGCATCGAACCTCTTCAAAACGTGGACAATCGTTTACTTCTGCTCTGCGGGAGCGGGGGTAGATAAAGTTGTGGTCGTAGGTTGCGGAGGGACGACAGCGAGGCGCGTTCCGGGGACACGAGCAGGGTTGAAAGAGCGGTCGCAGTCAGCGTACGCTGCGCCTGCACCAAAGCCGGTCGAGAGCGCGATTGGCCAAGTTCGTCCTAAGCGTAAATAACTGGTCAACTAGGCGATTGAAATACAAGAGAATATGTGACCGCACTCCGGAAGAGAATGACGGATGCAACGACGCCAACGCCGAGACCGACACCACTGAGACGCAAATGAGCATACTAAGCTGAGGTAGACACGTTCAGCGGAGAAAATACTTACGCTTTCACGACAAGATCGGCCACTGACAGAGGCGAGAGGAGAAGCCAGAAGAAATTAGCATCCATTTAGATGAAGACGTTGTATCGAACGTACAGCATCGGTCATACTGGATGAGTTTTGTCAGACTGGAAACTCAAACATCATAGCAAATCTGTTTACCTTTTGAGCAACGATATTCTCGCTCGATGTCTTAGACGATGTCGACATTGTAGAGAGGTTGTGTGTGTGTTATCGAACGCGATGAGCAACAAGGGACGAGACCGACGTTGAGAGCGTGACGGCAGTTGCCGGCTGTGGGTCCCCATTGACTTCATCGTTACTTGTTCCTTTCGTCTCACCATCAAGTTCATCAAATTCAGCGCGTTTGACCGCTTTCTCTCTTGCGGCTTGACCATTGTCATCAACAATGGAGGCCGAGGGAAGCACCTTCATCTACAGGCTCTTCAAAGAACTCGAGAGCTACTCTCCCTACGCTATTGGAGCCCTTGCATTCACTCTACATGAACTCAGCGTGTCCCAAGAGGTAGGCATTACTATTGCTCATCAGCGGCATCATACTTCGTTTCTTATCTCTCAAGGTTTAGATCTGGAATGCAGCGCGCAAGATTCCTCACATCGAGGAGACGCCCCGTGCCAACGAGAACGTTAGTGAAGAGGAACGCTTCAGGATCTATCAAGCGCGCTGGGCCGTTTCGAGGGAGGCCTTCCGCTCCAAACTCTCATCTCTGATTCTCCCGGTCTACCTGATAGGCGCTATCTTCTTCCAGGTCCTTGTAGCGTTATTCGGTCTGCTTTCAAATGAAGACGGCTCTGTGTACGTGCCAGGAGACAACAAGGCTGAGAACTGGGATGACGCATCCAAAGTGTGCGGTGAGGAGATTACGAAGGTGTACTACGATTCCCTCGTTGGACGCTTCCAGTGGTCCAAATACTACTACATGATTGCCCTCTTTGCGCCGGTAGCCTATGTCTTCGGAAATGTACGATGCAGTTCCAAACTTTCCTATGTCTGCAAATGGCTTATTCGCTTTCGTAGTTCTTTCAGGTCGTAAGCGGCATTTCAAGTCGCATCGTTTTTCGTGATGCCCATAATCGTAAGGCGTTTATTATGTCCACAGAACGCGTATCTCACTGCTACAATAAGGTATCTCTGTGTCCTCGATATGGAATAGCGACAGGGGTCCTGAAGTCGCGAAGTTTATGGGCCCAACGGCGGGGGTCATCTTTGCGTTGGGTACGCTCTGGCTCGAGAATAGTTTTTGTATCTGTTTCTTCTACGGGGTATTGGTGCAGAACATTATCGCATCCAAACCTCGAATCTGGGCGAACTCGATCAAGAAAATAGCAGCCTTAGGCCTTCTACCCGTGAGTTCCATTTTTAAACCCAATCATCGCTGCTCTCTTGCGTACGATGAACGGTCCGTATCTAGGTGATCGCTATAGTATGGTCGTTGGTCCATCATGAAAATCCCTTCAGCTTCGTCTACGACATGCCCGCCACTGAAAGCATCAATTGGGCAGCTGTGATCTGTTCGGCCTATCTTAACTCCATCGCCATAGTCCTCCTACAATTCTGCTACCGTTTTGACGCCCACATCGAATCAATCGACCTCCTGCCTCTTATCCCCTCAGCCGAGATCTGCACCGGTCTTATTCCAGACGCCCCATCATCCGTCGTAGCGGCTCGCATCTCTTACACGTACCCACCCGGGCAGAAAGCTCAGTTTGAAGAAGAAATCAGTCTCAAGATGGAGAGACTCCGCAAGGATAAGGGCGCTGATTTTCCAAGCCCGTACTTCATGGCTGCTGTTTGGTGTACCTTCGGAGCATATTTCACTGTCGCGTTTCTCAACGTGAAGGATATGGCCCAGATCTCACCCGAGTGGTCTGGCTTCGCCGCGACAATGCTATTGCCTTTCCTCGCGTTTGCCATGCTATTTCTCACAGCTTGGACGAGGGGTGAAGTGAAGAAGCTGTGGAACTATCGGGAAGATTACAGGAAGGATTGGGTGGCGGAGGAACGGAAGAATGGGGAGATGAAGGCGCCGGTGCTAGTGGATTTGAACGAAAAGGTTGAGTGAAGCGATCGCGATCACCGCTCACATTTCTTCCCGCCTGAAAAGTGAGCGTCTCTTGCACTTTCCAAGTCTGAACCCAGCTGCCTTTCTATATTATTTCGCGCGTTTTCCCTTCTCTTTTCCTTGTATTAATAGTCCGTGCATGTATTCGGCCCGAAGAATTGTTTCTTCTCCCGCCTTTAAATGTTGAAATGAATGATACACAAGCCATTCATGATACATGAAAGACAGCGATGCTTATCTCGTGCGTGATGCGTGCACGCATCATCCTCTCGGCAATTGAATACTTTTGGCTGTGATCAGTATCAGAAACTGTTCGTGAAAGGTGCGTGCTCTGTACTTCGTCCGATCCTGTGTCAATGTTGATATGGTACGATTGAGTTTAAGTACTTCCGTCTTCAATTTCATCCTATCGATGAGTTTGATGCTCCCTTTGTGCACATTGCATACTAAGGAGCAAAGATATCGAAAACTCTTTCGAGCGCTCGTTTGCTGCTCCAGACGTCGAACCAAGCACATATTTGGTACTTTTTGTGGTAGTGGTGAGCTTCTGTAGAGACAAGCAGTCACAAGCTATGGAGACTTGGTCGGAAGTAATGTCCATGCTGCATGCCAATACGATCTCCGGGTGGGGGTACGGGCTCGAATACTACGCACTTTATGTAGGGAAATTCGAAAGAGATACCGAGCCCGTTTTTAGCTACTGCTCACAATTATGGGGTCCTTGATGGTCTCTGTATCATCGCCGGCGTGATCTTCATTTCGCGTTGCGGGACTGCGCTTCAAACAACGATATATAGCCCCTCGACGTAAGTATACTATTGAATCGCCCTTTGGACTTAAAGTGCAAATGGACACGTAACTCGGTTCTACAAATACCACCAGTGTCGTTGCAGCTGCATCCGACTCGGACTCCTGCTTGCCAGTGCAGTGCACAGCCCCCGAGGCAACCCTTAACCGGGACGCGTTTTAGTCACGTGATAGTCGTGGGTATTATTCAACAGAGCGTGTGCAGCGCTGGAGCCTCAGCCTCAACTTGAAGTGGGGCTTTAAAGGTCTCTTGGACATTCGCCATCACCTCCGTCGACGGGATATACCCATCCAAGCTTTACGATGGGGTCGACATTCTTGTTCTTCTCCGAGTTCTGGCGTTTCTTCCCATACATGGTGACGGGTTTGGGCTTCAATCTCCTCGAGTCTAATGTATCCTCCCAGGTATGCATTCATTCTGAACTCTCATCGATCTGCTATGCTTTGGACCTCACCGCACGATTGATATCCGTAGGTCTGGAAAGCAGCACACAAGCTCCCTCGCCTTGATAGGGCAGTAGACGAGGAAACAGATAATCCCTCCTCCAAAGGAGAACGTGCTGCGACTTACGGTGCCTGGCTCCATGGACAAATTCCTCATATGCTCGTCATGCTCGGTCTATTGGTCACATATCTGACGCAATTAGTTGTTGGCTACTCTGGTCTATTGACATTCGAAGATGGAAGAATCTTTGCCCCTACGACATCTCATGATCGACATAGTGCTGCGAGTGATGGAGAAAGGGGGTTGTTCCTTGAAACGACGTTCGTGAGATTTGAATGGACGAAGTATTATTACCCAGTGATGCTGTTCATACCTTCTGTTTATGTTTTTGCAAAGGTACGCTCTCAACAACCCTTTGCTGCCCTCAACGAATCTCAATCTTGGTATAGTTCATGGAGATCTTAGGCGGTGTGACTTCTCTCATTATCGTCCGTCCCTCAAAAAAAGGTAATGTAAAATCATATGTTCTCTCTAAAACTCGAACACTGAAGCTAACGATTCCCGGCGTAGGTTTGGCCGTGATACCAATATGGAAGTACAACGACGAAAGGTCAACCTCCAAATGGCGCATCACCGCGAGATGTCTCGCTGTTGGCGCTACGTGCACCATAGGGGCACTCTGTTTTGAGAATATCGTTTGCGTCTGTTTGCTCTACGCGGCATTCATGTCAAACATCTCATTCTTGTCTGCAACAAACGGATGTCTATATATGATCTGGAACTTCCTGTTTGCCATTATAGTGGTATGTCAGATCTTACCGTGCTCTTCGGCATACCGCGGTCATTTATATCTGAGAACATTCCCATTAGCTCTTGCAAGGGCTACCATATCCCAGTGAAACAGGAGTTGCGCGGCTTGTGTACCATTATGCCATTCCCTCCACTACAAATGTCGACTGGTCTGGCTTCATCGTCTCCATCTTCATAAGTCCTGCCATTCTATCCTTCATCTCATTCTGCACCCGCCTAGACGAGTCGCTTGTGCCGAGCGACGCACCACAAATCGTTAAGCCCGTTGAGCTAGTTCCGCTATCCAGTGTCATTCCAGGAGCATCCACTAACGGATTTGGAGCAAGGATTTCGTTCTCCGAAGAAGAGCACGATGAAGGCAAAGATGGTCACCTACGATCCGAGGGCGATGGTTACACTGATTTGGAAATCGGCATCGCTATGACGAATGGTATTGATTCGAACGTGAAAGCTGACAGAAAGCAGAAATCATTTGGCCAGAAACCATATGGTACTGCTGCCACAGCGGGCTACGTTCTTTCGTATGTCGTCCTTGCTTATCTCTCAGCTATATCGCGATCGAAAGATCTGGCGGACGGGAGCGCCCAATCTGATGGTTTAGTACGTGAGTGGGCGCCAAGTGCGATTGTGTACGGCGCTCCAATGGTCATGGTTACGCTCGTAATGATAACGGCGTACGTTAAGGATGAACTGAGGAAGGTCAGGATATATGAGGAAGATTATGGAAGGGATTGGGTCATGGAGGAGCGTGATAAAGACTATCAATGACGGCAGTGAGAAGAAGCCAGTGTTGGCTGGAGCCTGTGAATACTAATCCGTGAGCATGATCTGGTATTTGAAATACGGGGCCAGTTTATCCTATGATCCAGCTCAAGTTCCCGCCAGCTTACATCGTTAGTATCAATAGCCATAACCTGTAAGCTCTGAGATAATTTATACTTTCCTTTCTTTGAGTTGTAACAGTAACAAATTAATAGAATGTCTGTTTTGGTTGTTATTAATTGCTACTAATCATAATGAAAGGACGCGCATGCACAGCCCCACAAAAATGGACGCGTCTCGATCACGTGCATACCGTGTGTACTTCTAGCTTATCGGAGTGTTCGGCGTCAGAGTGTACTGTACTTACTCTTGAACATTGACGGTCATCACCAGCATTGGAAGGGCTGCTTCATCAAACTCACACAATGGGCATAGCCCTTATGTTCGCTGCTGAGTTCTGGCGCTTCCTCCCGTACATCGTTGCGGGCCTCTTTTCCAGCAATCTTGAGGCAGCTGTGTCTTTTCAGGTATGGGTTCAAGTATCATACATCTTATCCTGGCTACGGCTGTGGGCTCGGCGCTCATCCTGTACTTATAGGTCTGGAACGCTGCCCAGATCACCCCACGCCTTGAAGAAGCACCAGCAAATGCTAATGACACGGAGAAGAATGTTTCAAACGTGGAGAGTGCACAGATCTCCTCGGCACGAAAAGCGGTCCACAAAGCTTGGAAACATGGGCAAATGCGCCACAAAATTATCATTTTCAGTCTGCTCGGCATTCCGCTCGTTCCACTGGCTGTCGCCTTTTTCGGGCTGCTGGAAACCGAAGATGGAATCCCTTTTGCCTTTCAAAGCTACTTTGATCGGCTAGAGAGATTTGAAGGGCCGATACGACTGTATCTTGATACGCCAGTTCTTCGATTTGAGTGGACGAAGTATTACTTCCCGGTGATGCTATTCGTGCCATCTGCGTATGTCTTTGCGAAGGTGAGCCCATTTTCAGTTTTAATCAGGCGAATGAACCTCATTTCTCTCCAAGTTCATTGAGTTTCTGGGAGGTGTGACCTCCTTGATCGTCGTCCGCAACCCCAAAGACGGTAGGCCAAAACCATCTCTATGTTATCATGGACAGAAATTCTGACATGTAACATAGAATTGTACGTAATCCCCAAGTGGAAGTATGATGATAAAAAACCACTCTCCAAGCGACGCATTACATTCTCCTTCCTCTCTATGGGCTCGGCATGTGCTGTAGGAGCGCTCTGGTTCGAGAACGTTATCTGCATCAGCTTGATTTACACGGCTTTTTTACTGTACTACGCAATCTTGATTGCACCGAGTGGAAAGCGAAAGATTTGGCAATACCTCCCTTTTGCACTTGCATATGTACGTTCTTCGTTCACTCTGGTTATCCTCCTCTTCTACGAAGGAATATGCGCTTTACATCGCTTTGGCAGATCATTGCATTGTACTTTTCTCCAGGCAAAAATGGCCCGTTATATAGCATCCGCATCATCCCTTCAACCACGAGTGTTGATTGGACTGGGTTCCTCATTTCCATGCTCATGGCAAACCCAACCCTCTCTTTCATATCTTTCTGCGTCCGTCTTGACGAGTCGCTTGGACTTGGCGACCTTTCAGTAATTCTCAAACCCGTTGAGATCGTGCCGTTATCCAATGTCATTCCTGGTGCAGCCACTGACGACTTTGGCACAATGGTCACGCTCACCAAAAGGAAACGCTCTAACGACGATATTTCCCAGTCTGGCGAATGTGATATAAACGACAATGTCTTCGGAAGCGGTATCGGTATGACAAAGGAGAATGTTCCAATTCATAAAGACGTCAACATGAGGGCTGTTAGGCTTGAGTCTTGATCTCAAGCCGGAGGTTGGTTTGTTTCGTCACGCAGTATGAATCTGAACGGGTGTTCGA
>JAFREE010000155.1:0-57052 GCA_019400425.1 Hymenochaete sp. R1
TTGAGTTCTCTCACAGTGTGTGGACAACTCTTAGAGCTCGCTAGTTGGGAGGTCTTAGGCTTTCTGCCCGAATCGTCAACATCGCACTGCAAGTTGCACTGTGATCGTGACAGTTACGATGGTTGTGCCGGACGATGTTAGTGAAGGTGAGGGCAGCATCAGTAACAGATGAACAAGGGCGTCCGCCAAATTGGCGAAAGTCAACCAGGTTGAACCGATTGACCTCATCCGCAATGCGCTTGGCTACAAGTTTTTCCATGAGTTTCCCCAGGGTTTCAAGTAGAGCGATGGGACGGTAGGAGCGTGGTAGTGAATAGTCTTTTTTGTTTGGCTTGGGTATGACACAAATGAAAGAGGTTTTGAAAGCGGAGGGGAAATGCGAAAGAGATAGGGAAGAATTAAAAAGGTGGAGAAGAAGGTGGGAACAGAGGGGAAAGGCCCATTTAATCAGGCGGTAGGAAATGTTAGAGATGCCGGGTGCAGAAGTGTTGGAAGTTTTTGCAAGAACGGAGGATAGTTCAGACAGAGAGAAAGGGGGAAAAGTACGGGAGGGAAGGGGGGGAGGATCAGATGAGAGGGAAGTCCTGCAAAGTGGACGACCCGGCGGAAAGAAAGTCTGTCGTAGGAGGACAGCATGATCTTGTGGCGAGTGTGACCATTGGTTGTTATGAATTAGAGGGGGAAGGGCAGGAGATCGACGACCCTGAGCCCATTTGGCTTTGCGAAAAATGGAGTCAGGATGAGCATCATAACAGAGCTCATCATAGAATTGACGCTTAACACGAGATGTGAGATTGTGAAAAGCGCGTTTGTCCTCCCTCGTTGGGGAGGGTAAGGAGCGAAGGTTATGAAGGGCAGAAATGCATTCCGCGTTCCACCACAGATTATGCGGTCGGTTCGGCGAAAGAGGCTTGGGGGGGTGGAAGGTAGAGGTAGAAGCGAGGGAAAAAGCTGCAATTATTGCAGACGCGAAGTTGTCAAGGTCATCTTCAGAGGTGATGGGAATGACTGAAAGTGGGCTGATAGCCTGCTCAAAGGATTCAACCCAATTGTCAGAGAGGCTAGGGTCAATGACAAATGGTCGAAGTTGGGGAGGGGAAATGTCCGGAGAAAAGGAAATATCAAGGGTAAACGAAAGATATGCATGATCGGAGCAGAGTGCTTGATCGAAGACTGCCGTCCAATGAGGGACGAAGTCATAAAGGAAAAGAGAAGAAGAAATGAATGTTAAATCAAGAGTGGATTGATAACGCGGGGCAAAATAAGTTGCTGTATGCGGTGTATTGAGAAGAGTGAAGGAGTTAGCTGAGATGGTGTCATAAAAGAGACGAGCAGACTGTGATGTGGAATGCGGGGGAGTGAGAGACCACATAGGATGGTGAAGATTAAAATCGCCAGTAACGATGAGGTTATCATACTGAGCGAGAGGGAGATCGTCAAAGGAGTGGACAAATTGATCCTCATGCCCTGGCTGGTTATAAGCCGCCAGGAGGGAAAAGGAGGGAGTGGTGCGGGAGGTTAGACCCAGAAGAAAGAGAGATGGAGAGAGGGTAGGAGAGATAGAAAAGAGGTGGGAAAGATGCTTGCGGATGTAGATAATGACCTTGAAAGGATCAGAATCCGAAAAGGGATGAGGGGGGGTAAAGGACGTCCACATAGGATGTGAGACGGAGCCAAGGATCGGGTGGGGTTCAGAAGAATCAAACTGAGGTCGATGACCAACAACGCCACACCATGGTTCAATGAAGATAGCAATGGCGAAGTTGTCATCAATAATAGAGTTGAGAGCAACATGCATACGTGCATTGGAGCGGTTGACATTAAGATGAAAAATATGAAGAGGGGATGCGAAAAGGTTGTCACTCATCATCAATCATATCAGATCGGTGCGAGCGGGCATCTAAATCCGCAATCGGGACTGGCCGATTGGGAAGACGGTACTTCTGTTTGACAGAGCACTCATAGAGAGCATCTGCACGGTGATCGCCCTTGCAAATAGCGCAGACAGGAGGGTGAGGGCATATGGGATCAGAGTTAGGTTGCTCGCCACAAGCAAAACATTTGTGACGGTGTTGTTGGAAGGTGTGGGGGCCACCACAGTGGACGCATATAGGAGTTTTGGACTTACATTCAGAGGCGACGTGGCCAGGCTGCCAGCATTGAGAGCATTGGCGGAAGCGGGGTTGGTCGACCCACTTCTTAGGAAAGACACGCATACCAAACATGTAGAATGGGGTGCGGAGGATCTGTTTCTGTATCGCGTCAGTGGGGTCCTCGACTTCAAAGACAATAGAGGAGGAGGGAGCAGTAATGTTCTCAACCTTGCGAAGCCATGTCGGTGGCCGGCGGATGGTGAAGTGTTGGACGCATGGGTTGGCTTGAAGGGCACCTAGGAGTTCGTCCGCTGTGTGGGGTAGGTTAGTGAATGGGTCTAGAAAGGGAACACCTGGCAAGTGAATGGTGGAGCATTTGACAGATTGACAAAGAGTGGGAGGTGGGAAGTGTTCAAAGACATTTGTGAACTTGTCCGCATGTGTCTGAATGAGCTGGGGGTCAGTACCAAAGGGGAAAGTAAAAACGCAGTTGTTGTTAGAGTTCCATTGGGCTCCAAGGGTGCGTATGTTGGAGGTGGCCGGATTGCGGTCGAGGGCGATTTTGAGCTTGGCCAGGAGTTTCTCTGGTAATGGGCGAACTTTAGGCGGAGCTTGTTTGTTGAAGACAGCCGTGAAACAAAGGAACTGAGCCCCTGGAAGAGGATTGAGACGCTGAGGGGCTGGTTTGGAGTTGGGTTTGGATGATGGTGCCTTCGATAGTGTGGATGCGGGTGTTAATGCTGATTTTGCGGCCGTTTGGGCAAAGGAAGGTTTGGTGGCAGGAGCGGAGGCATATTGAGCCGGAGTGGTCGTGAGGTCCGAGGTGAGCGCGGGCCGATGTTCAGAGGCAGAGACATGTTGCGTAATGGTTGCAAGTTGCTTCTGGACCTGTAGGAGGTGCGCCTTGACGTTGTAGCCGGTGTCAACTTGTAATCCTAATGCCGAGGCCGTACCTCGCATAGAGGTCTGGATACGGTCCTGCCCTTCCTGGTTCAGGAGAGGGAAGAGATCAGTGAGTAGGTTAGCCGATGTTTCAAAAATGGAGAGGAGATCAAGGGCATCATAAGGGTTAACCGTGTATTCCGACTGATAAGCAATTTCGCTGAAACGTGTCTGGGTGTTGGCGAAAGACTTGAGGAGGGTACGGAAGCGAGCCTGGCAGCGACCACTGTCTTCGGGTGAGCTGACCTTGTCGATTTGAGAGGGGCGAAAGTTGACCGGGGGAGGCGAGGCCGAAACCGAATGCGATGCCGAAGGAGGAGCCGAAAAAAGGGGAGACCGAATAGAGTGTGAAGGAGAAGGCATGTGTATGTCCTCCTCCATGTGAAGGGTACGCGTTTCTGCAGGGGGTCGAGCAGGCTCCCCCCCTCCCTCTGGGATAGATTGTGCTAGCAAGGGGTTAGTTAGGGGAACATGAGACGGGTGGATAGGAGGGGTAGACGAAGACCGGGAAGGACGAGAGGAGAGAGAGGTAAGGGGAGAGGAGAGGGAATCAGGGATAGTGGTAAAGTCCTGAGGGGGACCACCGGCGGCTCCCGCCATAATTACAACAAAAGGGGGCTATCAGACACACAAACAGACGAGACAAACAAATATCAAAGAGAAAACAAAGGAAGAAGAAAAGAAAACCGGCAGACAAGACAGAGATTGAGCACGAAAAGTTGGGCAGCGACGAGGAAAGAAGCGTGGGAAAAATGGTGATGGTGGTGGTTAAAGGGCAAGGAGCGACGACGTGGGAGAGTACGAGCACCCGAGGGGCCACGTACAGACCACCCACCCGTCCGACAAGGAGGGGAAGGACTGGACTGGGTGGCACCCTCGATGTTAATGCACGCGACCTCCCATTGCTCCCTCTCCTTGAGTTTTTTTTTGGCGAGAGGGGCGGGGCGGGGGCGCGTCCGCGCGAGCGGGGAGAGCTCGACTGGGGAAAGAGAAGCTGTGTGGATGGGGTGGGTTGATATAGGGCTTGGGAAAGCGTGAGAGTTCTATAAAATTACGTAAGGCATTTGCAAGTGCTGGGACTTTTCGAATTGTGATTGGCCAGAGATTATGAGCGCTCCGAGTTTGGATTATGGATTGAATTGACAGTTGACAGCAAGAATGTTGGTCTCTGGTCACGTTGTGGAGCGTGGAATGTTCCAGAAAGATCAGCCAATAATCTAATATTGTAATTCTAAAGGAAGGAAAAGAATATTAATGGCAGTAATATTAATGTGCTGTTCATATCGGATCAGGCATCAGGCAAAAGATTTGTTCATTTTGCCATTTATATAATAGTGCAACGCAGACGCGCCCGCAGCTCCGTGCTGCGTCAATATTTTTGGAATTTATTAAGTGATACAAAAGAAGGACAGCCTCGTACTCATTATACTGCTGTGTCCAGTCCAGGAGGCAGGATGCGAAAAGAAACGCTACATTAGTACACTACTACGTATACGGGACTACAAAATCTGGGTTCGTGCTTCGGCTCAGTTCGCTTTCACGGATAGGTCATGGTTATGGATCATGGATGGGACCGCCACTCGTTCGAGTCCGGTGGGGGTAAATCGAGCGAGACGTTGTTTGCATTATGATGGGAACGTTGTGGGACGCTGAATGCCAGATTTGCCGAGGATGCACGGGGCGTCGGGAGCTTGTCCTCGTCAATCTGGAGCGCTTCGAGGCTGAGGGTCAAGGTACTAAGAGACGCAAGAGTTAGCTTAGTCTGCGGCAATTTATAAGGAAGGAGAAGGCGGAAATTCGTACTGGACTTCGTCGCGCCGTGACCGGACCCACTCTTTGCATGCTTCTCTGAATTGCACTAGAATGTTTGCCAGGTCGTTGTAAAACTATAATGACGAGATATGCACGTAAATAATTTGCGAAGCCATGAAAAACATTCATAAGGACGCTCACCTTCAGACCTTCGTCCAAATTACGAATAATCTCTCGATACTTGTGATAAGCCAAATCAAGGGATTGCAGCGCATGCTCGCGCTCCTTGGTGACTGGGTCGTCCTGGCGCGACTGTATGAATTGCTGATGACATGACTGTCGAGTCGCCATAGCACAAAATCAACAATACCGTCACGAGAAGCATTCGAATGTGGAAAGGAGAAAAGATACACACCCTAATCGAGCCTATCAACTCCTCCTGCCTCGTTGCCCCATCATCCATCTCCTCCCGGAACCGCTCATACTTCCCAAGTTCCTGTTCGATCGTGTCCTCAAACATCGCAGGCTGCACCTCCGTCCACAACTCAATCCCTGCCGCCTCGCGTGCAATCCTCGGCTGTATCTCATCTGTATCTGCAAGCCGCCGCACGCGCTGAGAGACGTGATTCCGATTGTTGCGTAGCTCGTCGAGAGACTCGAGGTGGCTTCGAAGCTGGCGGGCGTGTTTTTGCGTTTTGAGCGCTGCGGTGCTGTTTGAGTGAGCCGTTGACATGGATGAGGATGGGATCCATTCTTCCAGCTCTTTCTGCGGTGAAAAAAAAAGAAGGGTACATGAGAACCACCTGTACGATCGGATTTCTTTTATCGGAATTGGAAAACCCCTCACCTCATCCCAAGTGAGCCGTGTGACGGCCTCTTCCCACTCCTCCCACTTCTGACGCACGGTCTCGTCCGCCTGGGCCGCGTTGTCCAGCAAACTGCGATATCTCCTCTCTTTCTTCGCCAGCTCAACATTAGCTTCAAAGGACGGCGCTCGAGTCCACGGTCTCCGCTCCCGCTTTGCATCTTTGCGCATACCTTCGTCTTCCGAGGCTTCCTGGTCCAGCATATCCATAGCCTTTGTACGAGATCAATTTCGAACAAAAAAATTCCAGAGAGATCGAAACCAACCTGGTCGAGTATACCCCTGCAGTACTGAGCAAAATCATCGACACTCTCAACTGTACGGTCTATTCGAGCCAACCCGTCCTCTAATTGAATCTCCTCCGCTTTCCGTAGAAGACTCGGGGGAAGCCCAATATGCCTGTCAAGTGCTTCGAGAGCAGCAGGGAGACTCAGCTCCTGCAGAACGCTTATAATCATCTCAACACGCATACAATCATCCAAAACTGATCAGACTTACTTATCGACCTGATCATTAAGTTCCGTCATCCTATCCGTAACCTCTTCCTGAAGCCAATTCTGCAACCTGTTACGATATATCGCTTTTTGAGCAGTGCTCTCATCAGCATCCCATAACCGATCCCGCCGGACTTTGTCTATCTATGAATCTATCAACTCACCCACAGCAACCTTGGCACCCCACGCTAAGAGCTCGCCGAAAAGAACTCCGTCCTCGGCGACAAGGCTCTTGAGGTCTTGCAGCTGACTGGGTACGGAGCTTTTTACGAGATCGTACTCTTGGACAGCGGGAAGGGAAGAAAAAGGAGGGACGTCTTGATGATAAATGAGGTCGTTATCTCTTTCCGCCCTGGTGATGTGTTTCTCAAGTGCATCCACTAAAGACTGGGGGGGGGGGGGGGTGAAACATAAGTATCAGATCCAGTATCAGATTCAGTGCAAATAATGGTTGTGCACCTTAATATCGTTCAGCACTGCTTTAGAGACATAAGATCTGCGCGAAGCTTCATACGTCTTTTTGGCTATTCTTCGGGCTTCAAAAAGACGAGAAAGCTCGTGTCCATATTTGTTTGCCTCTAGATCGCTCATACTCTTTCTATACTGAGCCGCTGCCTCAAAATGATGTCGCTTGGCGTCAATGTGAGCAAGCCATTCCTACTTGCGTCTTCAGATTCGGAGCAAATTGCATGAACCAATGGAAGCAAATACCGATCGAAAGGAGTCGTCCGTGTTTCCTTGCCTGATAGTAATAATCGAGAGGCGGTAATAGTGCGAGACCTTCCAAGACAAGATTAAATTCAGCGGAAACGAATGCGATCAAAGCTTGAGATGTACCTGAGAAGCCAGCCTGGCTATGATGCCATTCTTGAGATGGTCTAGAGTATCAAGCGTCAGATCGCAAACGGACACCTAAAGGGCTACCTCACCTACCGACAACAGCGATTTGCCAGGCACATTCCTGAGCCTGGGCGAGCATGAGATACTCCAAGCCTTTGATGACTGACTCCGACAGTTCCGCAGGGTAAAATTCCTGGTCTATCGAGCGTGCTAAAATTGGTACCACGGAGCCTAAAAGGAGCGATAAGACACCTGCAGCGTTCTACCCAAGCGGCGTTAGCGATTGCACGCATTTCCATTCGCTGGAGGTGAAGAGAGCAAAGGAGATGATAATTGATCTGACCTGGAGGTGTTGACTTGCACGCTTTATTCCTTCGGCGTTAGACCGATTTTCTGCGAGTGCGAGTTGGGAGTAGAGGGACGCGAGGTTGAAGAGGACGGAGGCGCGCTCGAACGCGAGGTTGGTTAGGGTACAGAAGGTGCTTGATTCACTGAGCGAAGACGAGTACGAAACGGGTAAGCCGATCTAGACAACGTTAGAGGCTACATCTGAAGATGAATCGACGATTATGTTCTTACTCACGTCCGCAGGTAGCTTCGTTAAGATGAAAGTAAGCTGGGCGAAGTATCTTGTGACCACACGAGCTGAAAGTTAAGAAAAGTAAAGGTTGATGGGAGAAAGTTGCGCACTTCATCAATGCATGTAGCTTGGATGGGTGGACGGAATTGCTCGTAGCTTCTTTCCTATACTCCTCCCATCGTTCAATATCCCACTTGAATGTTTCCGGGTGCGTGTCGGGATGGTTGGCTTGTAAGTAGTCGAGTACAGCTTGACGGATAGGTATCGGACACGTCTTCTTTGGTGGGATGGAAAGCTGGTTCGACATGGGTAGACAGACCCAGACAAAGAGACGTTGGGTGATGGTAAAGGAGGTGAAAGGGGAGGGGGGGTTGAGAGAGAAAGCTTGCGAATGGTTACCGAGAGCGCATTAGCCAAGCTTCACAGCCCCGCCGGTGGATGTCTTGGCGGAAGCTTTTTTTTGTACGCTACTTGAGGACGAGATATATGTGAGACTTAAAAATACGGGCTGAATAAGATTAGTGTATGCGAGCTGAGTGAATGCTGGCAAAGAGGAGAAGGGAGAGCGTTGAAGACATGCAGGTTGGCAATTCGACTGGAGGTCAGCAGTCGGCGGATGATGGAGGCTGTCCACTCCTTTGTTTGCTCTGCTCGCGGTGGCTGTCGATCCTCTCGACTCACTGACTGGCTCTGACTCTGACTGAGTGACTCTCCGCTCGACGCAACGTTGTTCAAGATTTATTATAATTATTTAATTATTGTCGCCCTTTCATCTCCCTGCCTGTGGCCTCTACGCACACGACACCCGCTGCAACCCTTAACTCTTTCTCTCTCTCTTTCACCTACCACATACTTCGGCTACTCGTGCCCATATCAAAAATTAGTTTTGCTCTTTGTCGACTTCTGGAATTTTGCTTAGGTGTTTGCCAGTAATGTCAGACCTAGAACAGATCGAGAAAGCAATCCTCGTGGCCTCAGACCCTACACAAGCGCCATTACACCACGATGCCCTCCAATTCATACAGAACGCCGTCAAGAACTCTCAGGACCCTTGGAGAATCGGCCTCGCCTTCTTTGTCGACACAAACTTGGACGGCTCGAGAAAGTACCAACCACAGGTCCGGTTCTATGGGCTGCGCATACTCGAAGATTTCCTCGATAGCCGCTACAACCCGCTCCCCCAAGACGCTTTCGAGCAGTTACGGCAGCTGCTCGTGGAGTATATCCAAACAGAATACACGCAAGGCTCGGCAGAAGCAAGCGCTCCCTGTAAGCATACATTCACCTTTCTCTCTTCGCGTCATGGCCATGGGTAACTTCCCAGACTTTGCGTTATTCTACAGACCTCCGAAATAAGTTCTCGCACACGTTGACACTCTTCTTCCTCTGCACGTACCTGGAACAGTGGCCGTCGTTCTTCACAGACCTTTTCACCCTCATCCAATCCCCATCCGCCAGTGGATCCGGTACACCCGTATACAATCCTCACGTCGCCCTTCTCCTCTTTCACCTCGTTTCAGAGATCTCTGGGGAGGTCGCGGATCAGATACTGAAATCAGCACGACAGCACTCGGGACAAAGACACTATCGAGATGGGAGAGTGAGAGACGCGGTCCGGGAACGAGACGCAAATCAAATCAACGATGCAGTCTTGACAATCGTCGCGGACTCTGCGGAAAGGCTAGGGAATATAAGGAAAACTGGTGGTGGTGGAAGCTTAGAGCTCTTAGAAGAAGTAATTGATTGGGGCGTTAGAACTTTTGGATCCTATGTTGGTACGCGTGTTACTTTCTTTTCTCGAGCAATCTCTCACATTAGCATTTAGGCTGGATTGATATCAACCTTACCGTGACCCCGATGACCATCTCTCTATTATTTTCCCTCCTTTCCGACCCATCTCTTCCTATCCGTCTAGCCACATCCGTTGCGCTTCTTCGCATAGTCGCAAAAGGCTTAAAAGAACCTGGTGACAAAATACAGCTGTTCAAGGTTCTTTCTCTGGGCCAAGTTCTCGCAGCTTTAGAAGAAAAGACCAGACAAGAACAAACAGCTCGAGGTGCCGACACAGACGAAGGGGAAGAATCGTACCGGGAATCTTTAGGTCGCCTTCTCAATGGATTGGGCCTTGAGCTTATAAAGCTTGCTGACGACGTGTGTTTCTTCATCGATATACATGAACAGTTTTCTGAAATTTTATCTCGATGTAGAACAATGCACCAGAACAGGTAAGGGTTGAGGCATTATCGATGCTGGCCGAACTTCGCCCAACCCTTCTGAGATTCCTTGCGGACCCATACGACGATACAACCACCACCATCTTCCCCACCCTCTCGAGCATCCTTAGTACCGTAAGTGTTCCTTCTTATTAGATTGATACATATGACTGATGAGTTGTCCACTAGCTGAAAAAGACGAAACGATCTGCTCCGCAAGATATCACGAATGATATCCGAGACTTCCTTTCCTCCTTCCTTAGCGCTCTCTTACAAAAAATGAAATGGGATGAAGATTCAGATCCTAACGATGCGGACGATGACGATGCACAAGCATTCGAGGTGCTGCGAAATGTTCGTGGCATTACCTTATTTCCAATACACAAAATTGACGGCTCGTTTTTATAGATAGATCTTCGTAATCAACTAGATTCTGCTGTCGTGATCGACCAAGATTTAGTCATAAGTGCTATTCAACGGCTCGTCATGGATACCCTCGCGGCGTACGAAACTGGATCACCTCTCAAATGGAATGAGGCAGAACTTGCGATCCACCTCGTCTACATCTTCGGCGAAATTAACAAATGTGAACAATGCAGTATTTAATGAGACTGCACTGTACTAACTTCGTTTGTAGCAGGTGGAAAGGGGAGAGCGGCGTTCTGCCAAGCACCTGTCGTTGCAAAAGAGTTACGAAAAGGAACAGACTATTCTGACTTCCCTCTAACTATCCACGGCGAAATGTTGATGGGCTTAGTTCGGTCAGGCATAGTCTCATATCCTCACCAGTCCGTGACCATGCAATTCTTTGAAACATGTGCAAGATATGCAGACTTCTTTAAGGTGCGGAAAGAATGCGTTATTCCCTTGCTGGAGGCAATGGTTGGCCCAATGTAAGTTTAAGACTCCTTCGACCATCGTGAACTTGATCTTTAAATATGCATTTACACATTTACAGGGGTATTCATAACTCGAATACACGATTTCGGTCGCGGATGTTCTACCTATTCCAAAAGTTCATTAAAGAAGACCGAAGCGATATTCCGCTGAACATCGTCGTTACGCTGCTGAACGGTATTCGCGATGTTACTGTCATTTCCGTAGATCTACCAGAGTTAGAGAATCCAAGTGAAGAGGACCTTTTAACAGAGGCTATCAACAAACCCGGGACCTTTGACTCTCAGCTTTATCTCTTCGAGGTCATCGGCCTTCTGGTCTCATTACGTTACCAGAACAGTGAAGAGGCTACCTCGCTCCTCCTCAGCTTCGTCCAACCCCTCCTCGACGATCTCGAAACCAACCTTAAGTCCATCAAGAGCGCCCAAGACGTCGTCCCAATCTTAAAAGTCCACCATATCGTCATGGCTCTCGGCGACATCGCGCATGGATTCCCAGACTACCCAGACCCCGTACCGGAGAACTACATCGCCCCACCAATTCCCGTCTTCCGTCAAATGACGCAAGCCATCGTCGTCTCCCTCGAAGCCATGAACGTCTTCAAGCCCGTGCGAGACGCGGCGCGCTTCGCGTTCACGCGCATGGTCGCTACGACGGGCGCGAACATCATCGACTTCATCCCCGCACTCATGTCGAGTCTGCTCTCGCACTTCGAACCGACAGAGCTCGTGGATTTTGTGAACTTTTTGAGTCAGATCATGCATAAGCTCGGGACGCAGATCGCGGACGTGTTGACGCAGATGGTGATGCCGTTGCACGCGAGGACGATGGAGATGTTGGCGGCGCCGGTGACGGGGACGGATGATAGGCTTGCGCACACGGATACGAAGAAGGCGTACATGACGTTTTTGAATAATGTTATGTCGAATAAGCTGCATGGTGTACTTCTGTCTGAAGGTGATTTTTCATTCTTGTCGCATATATTTCCAGGTATTGAACTGATAAACTTACATTCTGCAGAAAACAAATCACAGTTCGTCCCCTTGTTAGAAAACGTCATCAGGTTCGCAGAGGATACTTCAGAACCTGCGTCACAGAAATTGGCATTCAACTTCCTTGGGCGGTGTGTACTGGTTTGGGGACAAGCCAACCCCGAGCTCGTCAACGGGGACGGCTCTCAAATCACCCAAGCTCTCCCTGGATTCGAATCCTTCATTTACGACCGCCTAGTCGCGCTGGCTTTCCGCGTCCCCTCGGACGCAACCTTCAACATCAAGGACGGGCAAATGCTTGTGGTTTGTATCTTTTCCCCCTCTAACAGAGCTCCCA
The DNA here is from genome assembly GCA_019400425.1 of Hymenochaete sp. R1. Classification (NCBI taxonomy): domain Eukaryota; kingdom Fungi; phylum Basidiomycota; class Agaricomycetes; order Hymenochaetales; family Hymenochaetaceae; genus Hymenochaete; species Hymenochaete sp. R1. The sequence continues at coordinate 12,006 of JAFREE010000155.1, forward strand.
TCCAAACGTGTCTGACCTTTTCGCATTTTTTTCACCAGGTCGCCCACGAGATCGCTTCCTTTCTCCAAATTGTCTCCAAAGCGCGCGGAGACGAGGGCTTCCGCTTCCTCGTCGCCGCGTTCCTCCCTTCACAAGGCTGTCCGCCTGATACCGCTGTCGATTTCGCTACGAAACTCCGTGATCTGGATAATAGAAGCTTCAAAAAATACTTCACGGATTTCATACGCGCGTCTAAATCGGAATCTTCGTGACGGCTGTTCCATTCGTTCGTGTCTTTCCTTTCCTTACCCTTCTTCTACGCTTTCGATTCTGTCTGCGTTCCTTTCCTACGTTCGTTACGCTGTTTTGCTTTCGGAAGATTCGGTACGCGAAAAGGAAAATGGGGGAATAGCTTGATGCTTTGATTAAGGTTCCGTACTTTTCCTTTCATCCAGGTCCGGGCGGAATGCAGTTTGCCCTTCCGGATTTAGACTCAGACCCACAAAAAGCTTTCGTCGACTTCTTCCGCTAACCTTCTCAACTCATGTCAATGTATAAACTTGCATATATTTTCCCCGCATTCTCCTTGTTTTCGAGTTATGGTCGGTGTTTTATTGTAGAAAAGAATCCTTAAGTTGCGAGGAGAATAAAAGCTTGGGAGCAGGCGCAGAGTATATCCAAATGGTCTTCTATAGTGAGGGTTTGATAAATGATTTGTATGAAATGTGCTTCTCTTTAGAGACGTCTTGTGTTTGGAACAAAGAAACGGTTGGGAAATGAGTCAGTTTGGATCGGCAAATCCGATGAATGTGTGGCGTGGACCGCACGCGCGACCACTTATGGCTTTGAGGAAACACGCACGTACACCTGAGCAAGGAACGTCGACTACAGTTCTATAGTTCGTCATGTCAGCTCGTAAGCCGCAAAAAGTGTCTATTATCGTAAAATAACGCGCTCTAAAATCTCCCAACAGTGCCGCGAAAGGTAAAGACGAAGATTGTGAGTTGCACTTCATCCATGTTGCTCATGACACGCCCATGACCACGTTCGCTCACTTGCATTCACTTCACAGAAACCACCGCGAAAGGTATATACTCTACCAAGCACCCCCTGAACCCAATAAAATCTGACTTACCAGCGCTCAGCAAGGTCCAGACACAAACATCCAGGAAACATGGCAAAAGCTCAAAGACGCCATCCGCGAAATTCACAACCACAACGCAGCCACGCTCTCCTTCGAGGCCAACTATCGCTACGCGTACAATATGGTCCTGCACAAGCAGGGCGGACAGCTGTATGAAGGCGTGAAAGAGCTTGTGTCGGAGAATATCGAGGAGCTCGCGAGGACGCAGGTGAAGCCGGCGTTTCCGTCATCGGCGGTGAGCAGGGAGGCGGACCCGGCGCAGAAGAGCCAGGAGGTGGATCGGTTCTTGGTTGCACTGCGCAGTAGCTGGGACGATCATATTAGCAGCATGTCGAAGCTGAGAGATATTCTCAAGTATATGGTGTGTGTACCAACTTGAAGAACGTCGAGAGAAGCTCGCTGACACTGATACCGCTACGTCTAGGATCGCGCGTACAGCCCGGCAGAGGGCGTTCCCGTCATATACGAGGCAGGCATAGACCTCTACCTCAAACAAATGATCCGTCCGCCCGTGAACGAATATGTTGTCGACGCCATTCTCGATCAAATCCAAATTGACCGCGAAGGCTACGCGATCAATAGGTCGTCCCTCAAAAATTGTATCGACATCCTTACGACGTTACAGTACGACACGGACAAGGGGCTGGTGTCGGTATATCGACACGATGTTGAGCCGGCCGTGTTGAGGGAAAGCACGCGTTTCTATGAAAGTGAAGGAGAAAAGTTGCTTGCGTCTTGTGATGCTACAGAATATCTGCGACGGGTGAGATGTTTGAGAAATTTCAAGGGGGGTATAACTTAATAGTATCATGGACGACAGGTAGAAGCGCGTTTCATGCAAGAAGAAGCTCGAGCCATTCATTACCTCTCCGTCCGCACAGCAGCTTCCTTACGCGATATCCTCAAAGATACGCTATTGACCCCTCACTTATCAAACATCATAACGAAACCAAACTCTGGACTGGATAGTATGATTGACCTTGACCGGACAGAAGACCTTGCAAGGTTATATCGTCTCTGCAGCATGGTCCCGATTGGTCTCCAGGTTCTAAAATCTGCATTAAAAACTTCGATTCTTCGGAGGGGTACAGACATTAATCAAGCTTGCGAATCCGAAGCCGTTACAGGAGGAGAGCCGGAAGCTTCGGATGTCAAAGGGAAGGGAAAAGCGAAGAGCTCGGCTTTGACGAGTACAGATGTAGCTTCGAAATGGGTTGAGGACGTGCTGAATTTAAAGGACCGCTTTGATAAGATATGGATTCATTGCTTTGACACTAATAGGGAAGTTGAAACGACGTGTAATGAAGTGGGTCATCTGATTTTTGTCCCTTTATGAGCCTCCCTAACTTGAATAACGTTGGTATTGTGTAGGCCTTCTCCCTGTTTGTCAACCGGAAGAAGCAGTCGGCCGAGTTCATCTCCTTATTCATTGATGAAAACTTAAAAAAGGGTCTCAAAGGCGTATGCTCCTCCTTTGTCAATGCATTGTCAGAAGCTAACGGTGTCATCCCATCATAGAAAACCGATCAAGAAGTCGACTCAGTGCTCGACAAAAGCATTATCATCTTCCGATATGTCAGCGACAAAGACATGTTCGAACGCTACTACAAATCACATCTTTCAAAAAGGCTGCTCAACAACAGATCTGTGTCAGAAGATGCTGAACGTGGCATGCTGGCGAAGCTCAAAATCGAATGTGGATTCCATTTCACTCAGAAGCTTGAGGGCATGTTTACAGACATGAAAGTATCGGCAGACACAACGAGAGCTTACCAGAAGCACGTTTCTGATAACGGTTCTGTGAGTGGTCCACTGCACGTTACGATAACGATTATCGATTCAACTCAATTACTCTCAGAAGCCCGAGATTGAGATGTCCGTTACTGTGTTGACGTCCAACGCCTGGCCAAACAGTCTAACGCAGGCCCCTCCTACTTGCAACTTACCCCAGCTAATGCTGAAATCATCGAAGTCGTTCGAAATGTTTTATTTGTCAAGACATCAAGGGCGAAAGATTACATGGCAACTTGCACTTGGAAACGCTGATGTGAAAGTTGCTTTCCACAAGCGGGCACATGACCTTAACGTCTCAACACTCGCTTTGGTCATATTGTTACTGTTCCAAGATATGAAGGATGATGAGTTTCTCACTTACGAGGTAAGACCTAGAAAGACTAGCGAGTTAATCTACAGTCTGATATTTATGAAGGAAATTCGAAATTCAACCGGTCTCGACGATAGCACCCTCAAACGACACCTCCAATCACTTGCCTGTGCAAAGTTCAAGATTCTGAAAAAGCATCCACCTTCTCGAGATGTGAATGATGAAGACTCGTTTTCCTTCAATTCGGACTTCTCGTCCCCATTGCAACGGATCAAAATCAACACGATCTCGGCATCTACGAAAGTGGAGACTGAGGAAGAGCGGAAAGAAACACGGTCCCGTGTTGATGAGGAAAGGAAGGTGCAGACTGACGTAAGCCTCTTCCTGCGTATTTTCTTACTCGAGCTGAACACAGTTGTTTTGAAGGCGTGTGTTGTCCGCATAATGAAGAATAGGAAACATATGACACATAACGATTTGGTCAACGAGACGACCCGTCAACTCTCGAGTAGATTCCACCCACAGCCGCTCGATATCAAAAAGCGGATTGAACATCTCATTGAGGTATGTTGTTTTAGCTCTTCATTCCTCGAAACGTTGCTCATTTTTGACGCAGGAAGATTTCTTGGAAAGGTGTCCCGATCGGACGTCCTATAATTATTTAGTACGTCGCGTTCAAGGCTCCCTTGCCGTATACAATTAACGAGTCTTCTCGCAGGCATAAAATTCTGTATATTGTAACAATACATTGTGGAACAATGTACACGACCCACGCAAGCAGTATAGCGGTACTCACACTAATTAATGTCTGAGTCGTTTTACTGAGATATAAACTATTTGACTTGCGCCTTGGCTGATTCCAATTCGAGAGACCGTACGCCGACGCGCAGATAGGTCATGACATCCATTGATCTTTGCGGGCAGTCTACTATAGCTACTAACAAGCATCATGGTTTTCTCAGATATCGGTACATTGTCCGTGTAGAACTGAAAACGATTGCAGTCGCATACACAAAGTCCCATTGATTAAAAACGAAAGAGTCCATGAGTCCAAGAAGTGGAAAGAATGAAGGTAGAATTCTACGGAGTGTTGGCACGACTCAATCAGAACAGCCTGAACCTCGCTGTCTTGGTCTCCGTCTGAAAAGATTATTCGGTCAGCGTGGTTCTACATCAAAAGACATCGCAATCGAACTTACGCTATTCGACGCAGCTTCTTCAGCCTGTTTCTTTGCCGCTCCGACTGACTCAGGAGAGGTAGTGTCGTTCCAGTTGTCGCCTCCAACGACGACAGAGCTATTTCCGACGCTCGTTCCGTTAAAGCCAAGATTGTCCTTGCTCAGCGAACCGTCCGAGCCCATGATCTGGCCGATCATGCTTGCTACGCTATTGTCATAAGCAGCTTGCTTGCCCGAGGAGCGACCAATATCATTGCCAAAGGAGCTGATCACACTGGAAGCTTGTTGGAGGACCACAGTCTGCACTTCAACTTCGCAGACCTGTTCAAGAAGGACGCTGTTATATGTTATAAATATGAAGTTCTGAAACGCTTGCTTAGATACGCGACGGAGAGCTTACCGTTTCATGACTTCCATCAGCACAACGATCTTCTGCTGAACAACTTCGATAGCCTGGGTCTGACAAACAACTTGCTTCTCTTGGACGATGACCGTCTGGACATTCTGCGAGCTGTCGAAGTTGCCTTGGCCAAAGAAGTCATCAAAGTTGCTCATCGATTGCAGGCCCATATAGTTATTGAAAGATACGGGGTCTTCGCGGCGCGCTGACGGATCGATGTGAGTGATTTGTTCAAAAATACAGGATGTTGTAATACTCACCGATGTCGACAGATGGCCAGTAGGAAATGGGCTTCGCAACCGCACTGGTGGCAGCGAAGGCAAGCGCGACAACAGAGGAAAAAACGGAGTACATTTTCAGATGTCGGTCTGGTTCTGATCTGGAGTACGTCAATAAGTTGGTGGGCATCCCATTAAAAAAAATAAGACCCACCAAGGGCTCAACCCGAAAGATAGGTAAATGACAGGAAGAACGAAAGGGTAATGGATAAAGATAGTTTTGACAAAAAGAATGCGAAGAGAAAGCGAAGGGGAAGGTGAAAAGGAGCAAAAGGCAACCAGGCCGGAGAAACCTCACAAAAACAAAGAACGAAGGGACAAAGACGCAAAAGGGGGTCAGGCTATCTCTGTGTCCGACCTCCCCATCCTCCTTAAGAGCTCTCTCAGAGTGAGCAGGGTGCGCGTGTTCTGGTATCCGTCGGCGTCTATGGGCTTGGCACGATCCCAAAATAATGGTACTGGGAGCGCTTGCTCTTTGGGTGTTTAGTCGGTAAAGTCGGTCGTCTTGGTTTCGGAAAGAATGAGAAATGAGGGATGGCTGTGAGTGCAACGGATCCTTGCAACTTTTGTAGGACGAAGCCGCGGTGTCGTTAGAAGCGGGTCCGTTGGATTGGGTCGGAGTAACGCTGTGGCGTACTCCATAGTTCATGTGTCTCTTCTCTATATTTTGAGCAGCGCGGTATATTATCCATTGTACATCTACTCTACGTTTGAGCTGTAGTAGCCGATGATCAGGCTTTCGACACCTCCTTTCGAAGACGTCTTTGTTAGGAGAAAGCCTCAGCCTTCGTCAAACACGAACATTGAGGTAAAGCTTCCCACGTCGAAGCTCGTGCCAATCATATCTAAAAGCTTCCACTATATCGTGTATCTCCTGTAGTTCTCTAAGAACAGGGCGAGCATCTTCCACACAGCGCACCTGACCACAGTTCAGCGTTCTTCGTAGGTCGCTCATACCGACCGTTGCGCCGTGCGCCTCCGAAGACGCCGAGACGGGGTCTTGCCGAGCCCGCCTTACCCACGAGCGCACGTTGCCATTCCGTTGCATACGGCGCGTGGTCGTCAAGGATCTGATCTAGCGTTCTGAATCAATCGTCGAGTTGAATTCTTTGGGAAAGTCGGAGGGATGGTACTGATGTTTTAGATTAGCGTCGTTGACGTTTTTGAAGCAGGAGCAGGTTCTATTGACAAAATGATCGATAAATGCTTCGCCATCTCACCTTCAAGTCATTTGAGGGATAGAACTCCGAAGCATTCACTCGAGAGTCTTTGCCATTTGAAAGACTACTCTCAAACTGCATTTGAAAGCGAAGCTGTGGATATACGTGCCTGTTGCAAAAATAGTCTCAATATTTTAGGACGCATATGAAATATCGGTCGTTCGTTGATATGATCAAATTGTACGCCTCCCAAGGTAACCGGTGGCTGAAGCCTATACCAAATGCCTCATGCAATGGCATCGGACCCTCACTGCGAACAAAACATGATCCCTGTCTTGTCTCTGAATCTCTGGGGAAAACTCGAAGTTCCCATCGTCGCTGGCATTGAAGCCGAAAATATGGCGTGTGGACAGACAAGAAAGGGATTGTGGTGAAGTCCAGGTAACGGATACGTTCCAGATTAAGTTCGATACCCTGAGTGTAGTACAAATAGAGAAGCGTCTTAATGAAGTTATGCTATAACTCATCCTTTCCATGTCCCGTATCGGATGGGTGAAACGCAGCGCTCAGTCCTAGCAAGCGAATCATCATATTCTGTCAGCCAGGCAACTAAACGCATGGGAGAATTCGCTCACGTTTCCTCAGGTCTGACTTCATCTCTGTGGGTAAGATAACGGTATACTCGACGAAAAGGTCACCAAAGCTGCTGGTACCAAATACGGGCATCCCTTCGCCTTTTAGCACCTGTACGAAGCCAGGTTGAGTAGTGCCTTCTCGTCTGAGAGTCACTATGTGCCCGTCGAGATGGGTTAAATTTCGCTCAAAACCTAGCAGTGCCTTTCAAGATAAATCAGTAACAAAATGGGCCGTAAAAGAATCTAGACTGCTCTAACCTCGTCGACCCCGATGACCTGCTTCCAATACAGGCTGCTCTCTTTCCTTCTCCATCCACCTCCCTCCCTCCGACTCCTTATCCTCAGCACCACATCGCCTGCTTCCCAATCCGGACTCTCGTCACCTTCGCCCTCGAAGACGACTTCGTGTCCTTCCGGCATCCCTCGTTCTACCTCTAATGTATAATGCGCCGTATGATCTAGGATTTTCTGGCCATTACAATGCGGACATTTGCGCGCGATAATCTTACCCCGCCCGCCGCAATCAGTGCAGGAAGCTTGTGACTGTGCGAACATGCCAGGCCAAATTTGCTGTCGGACGACTTTGACACCAGCGCCGCCACAGGCGGAGCAGGCATGAATGTCGGAGTCAGATGCGGCGCCAGAGCCGCGGCAGTGGTCACAGAGGACTTTCTTCTTGATCATGAACTACGGAGAAGGTAGGTATTAAGCTTCAAACTACTGTAAGCAGGACGTACGTCTATGCTTGCACCAGTATACCTGATTTGCTAATGTCAGAGCTGAAGGATGATAAGTATATTTAAATCTGATACTCACATGTCAGCTAAAGAAACTTCAAACTCGGTGAGAGAAGTTGGTCCTTTGCGAACCTGGTCATGGTGTTGATCTGGCGCCTTTATGAGCAGCCATAATAGGAAAGTAAAGATTCAGCTCACGGCCTCCGAAGAAGTTCGCAAACATATCAAACGGATTAGCATGCTGCTGCCCGCCCTCATGTGCTTTCAACCCTTCCTGTGAAGAGTTTTAAGTAAGGCATCTTTTGAACGCGAAACTGTCCGAATTACCTCGCCATGACGGTCGTATATTTGTCTTTTCTGTAAGCAATATACTTCAGTAAGCGCTGTAGAATCTTTGCGATATTATGGACGCATACCGTGTCATCTGACAGCACCTCGTAAGCTGCGGGAGTCATTAAGTCAGACGAATGAAGTCTTTTTAAAGTTGTAACGAACGTACCATGAGCGATCTCTACGAACTTCTCCTTTGCACCCTCTTCTTGGTTTCTATCCGGATGATACTTCTTGCTCAATTTTCTATAAGCCTTTTTGATATCACCGTCCGAAGCTTGACGATGAACTAGTAAGCCAGATTCAGCAAAGGTTCTGTCCAAAAATAAGTAGATTAAGTATAACCTCCGAGAGTGTCGTAGAGGTCTGACGCGACGCAATAAGTTATACACAGCAATAGGACACAGAACGAAAAGAAGGAGAGAGGCATGGGCGAACGAGGACGCAGCCTGAAGCCAAAGAGATCTATGAGGTGGACTTCGATGGGGAGCAGGACCAGTGAATATCCTCAGAGAGGCATCTGCAAAGGTCCACTTTCCTCCTTCCTTTTTAGGAAGGAGGCATCTGCAAAAGGTCCACCCACGGAGCCGGCAAAGTGCCCAAGGTCCGGACCTAAGGTCCACCCTCAGAGGCCTTGACGGCCGAGATGTCTTGTCAAAGGTCCACCCTCTCGGCCGTCTACACTTCAACCTAGGGTGAATGACCGGTTCGAAGCAGTCATGTGACCGTGAGAGCGTAGAATTACTATATATGGTAGGTGAGGTCACTTACTTGTGGTCCACCTCCGGACACCCGGCCCGGCCGGTTGAGGTCCACCCCAGACCTCGATTTTCGGCAGATGCCTTCCCGGGGATATTCACTGGTCCTTGGGGAGCCCGTTTCAGCGACGTGTCCTGGACGCGTTTAGTCATGTGATGCTGCGAAATGATCGACACCAACTGTCGGCTGTTAGCCGGATTTGTTTAACCATTTCTCAGCAAAGCGCCGAGACAGCCGAGACCGGCTTAACCATCATCGGCCGTTCGCCGCCCACCGTGTGTTGTGTCTTCTCGGCGTCCGTCTCCTTCTCTCCCTCATAACTAATTCAATGAAGCCTTGACTTTCCTTTCCTTTACCCACATCGCTCTTCCCATTGCCCGTCGCCCTCGTGCATGGAATCATCATGCTGGTAACACTCATTTCCGTGGCTCTTTGTCTTTTGCAACTCCTGTTCATTCAGGAGACTGCCGCAGTAGACGACCAGAGCGCGACCAAGTGGCAGCGTACTCCGAGCTTTGCAGCTTCATTGTCTTCAGCGCTTCTTTCCAAGCGTGATGCCCCGGATAATGTGACAAAAACGATTGTCAACCTTGGGCTGAGTGATGATGATAGGTGCGCGAAGCCTTCGATATGCTGCACTAGGCATAACCAACAAGCTTCATGTTCTATAGCTCATATTTCACGGTTATGCAAATTGGAAATTTAAGTTTCCGCGTAGCTTTGGATACAGGCTCTTCTGATCTATGGCTGATGTCTTCGGCGTGCAGCACAAAGACGTGCAAGGTAGCCATAAGATCGTAACTTCTTGAGCGAATTGGTCCATTGACTTTCGTATAGGATTCACCAACATATCCACTCCTTTTCAATACATCGACTTTCGCAGCCATCAATTCAAATCAATCGACATTTGATATCTCATTCGCTGATGGAACAGGTATGTCTGCCTCCACAAACCCTTTTGCCGGTTTGCTCACCTACATGTAGTATCTTCGGGGTTTCTCGGCAGAGAGCTGGTTAAAATAGGGAACTTCAGTGTGCCGGACCAAGTTATCGGTACGTTTTATTGTATTTTTGCTCTTTCCCAAGGACCAAGTTCAGTGAACATTCACAGGGCTTGCTAACTCTACGAATGTGACAATGGAAAGCGACATCAGCGGCGTTCTGGGTTTAGGTTTTCCACGGCTCTCAACTTTCGCCTCATCTTTCAGCAATTGTAAGTACAATGTTTCATGTGCCTGTCTATGTCTGCTCACAATTTTGCTTCTCAGCGACGCCTTTTGTAAACGGTCTTGCCCAACAAGGACATCTTGAATATCCGATTTTCGGCCTAAGTATAACTCGTGATAATGGCGGCACCTTGGCCCTTGGTACGCTATTTAATTGTTTTAAGCTTAATGGATACCAATACAACCCCAGGAGCGATTGATGCTGACATTGTTAAAAATGTAAGCGCCATCGAGTGGCACCAAGTCATGCCTTTCTCGCCCTTCAAATCAGAGCGGAACTCTTCTAGTTATCTGGTGTGGGCCATACCTTTAGCTTTAGTAGGAGTGAGTTACCTCGTTGAGATCCTCGGCTTGATAACTACTAAACATAGTAAAGGTAAATGGAACTGGTATCGAAACTCAACCATCATACCCAAATATTACTCAGACATCTTTGGCGCTCATTGACGTGTAGGAGTTCTCCGATAATTATGCTTCACATGTACTGAATGAAGTTATAGTGGTACAAACGGTATTTTTGGACCATATCAGGATGTCTCTAGGATATTCGAGGCGTTCAGTGAGGCACGTTTGGTTGACGCTGAAGGTGATGATAGGTCATTTGTCTTTTTAACGCAAAGGAAATAAACATTCTATAGTCGGACAATGGGCTCTTCCCTGTGATACACAGGCTGTATTAACTTTTAATTTTGGGTAAAGTTTTGAACTTCTTTTTCTGCTTTGATTGCTTATCGTCATGTAGCACTACCAACATCACGCTTCAGCCGACGGACTTCCTTATTGGTCCTGTTTCCACGAACTCGCAGTTCTGTCTAGCTTGGCCCCGGGGAGTGCAAGACATCGGCGATGGTGTTGACTGGCAACTGGGCCAACCATTCTTAAGGACTGTCTACTCGATTTTCAGGTGCGTCGGCCTTATCATTCTTGTTTAACGATCAATCTAATCTACTTCAATAAGCTATGGCATCGATGGTACAGAGACGCCCATGATTGGCTTATATCCTCTGAGCAACGCGACATCCGTCACCCAAGATATCGCATTTGTATCGTCCTTCTTCTCATCCGCCTCTGCTACTATCAACACCGCTCTCCCCAACTCACTTCTCTCCACACCAAGCGCCACTACGGCCTCTTACCTCTTTAATACCTCTGTACCCGCATCCCTCGGTGACCTTGTCTCCTCCGAACTCGGGGCGAGCACGTACACCCCACTACTGCTCACCGCAACAGCTATCAATACTTCAGCGTTCCCGTTCGCGACACCCGATCCAACAGTTGTAACTCTACTTGTGACAGATGCGTCGGGGTCAGTGGCGACGTCAATTGAGCGTGTACCGACGAGCTCGATTCAGTTGGGATTACCGTCGGGATGTGCACCTTCGCTGAGATCGGGAGAAGCTCTCGCTATGCTTGTGCAGATTCTTGCTGGCATAACCATGTTTTATTATCTAGTGCAATGAAAGACTTTTCTAATTAGGATTTGGATGTTAGCGGCACGTTACGAGACGTCGATCGTCTCGTCTTTTATTGATTATTCTTGTTTGTTCGTACATGGACCTTGGGTTGCTAAATCGTATCGCATTGTTTCAGAGACTTTTGCTTGATTTTGTTGGACATGACCTAATTTTTTTTCTGCTTTTCGTCTGCGCGATAGTATTTTGTTCTTCGTTGTTTTATCGTCCGTCCTTCCTACACGTATGTATTACGAATCGGACGAGCAGAGTACATCAACAGTTTTATATAATTGTCCCAACGGAATAATAAAATGGCAGAATGGAAACGGAACGAGACAAATATTTTCAAAATTTCAGTACTGCCCTTGTGGCGTCTTATTTCCGTTTCCTACAACATCGCCTTAGAGTACAACACATAATGAAATGATTCGAAAAACCAGGGAACCCTCAAGACGATTCGCCAGAGTAAACCGATTCAAATTCAAACCAACGTTATGGAACAAAGACATAGTCAACGAAGGTCATCCCTTTCATGCCATGCTCAAAATCAAACGTAGTCCATTATGAAGATCGTACCGTTGTACAGACCAACACATAGCCTCCCCGAAGCTTCATCGAATGCGAGTGAACGGCATGAGCTCGGCTTGAAGGGTAGCTGTGGCTCAGGCGGGAGTAGGACGCTCACGTTCGGCGTTGGCAGAGTCTCCAGACTCTGACTTCCACTCTGCTCACGTTCCTGGCCACTGGAGCGAAAGTAATCAAAGTCGAGGCGCAGGATCTGGACATAATCTGATTTGAGTGACTGTTCGAGCCAGACGGCTCGTCGTCCAGTGGTACCAAGAACAGGATGTTCCGGGTATGAACCAACGGGAATATCGAACAGTGTGGTGGTGGAGTGTGAAAGAGTCGGTGTGAGCGCTAGAAGGGTATCGTTAGATGGTGGCACTGGTGCTGTTGGGCATTTTACTGGAGCCTTTGTAGAGGAAGAACTTGGACTGGACATGAGTGCAGAGCGAGCTTGTGGATCAGCAATTGCTTGGAAGAGTGTTGAATCAAGTTTAGAGATGTTTTTGATTGAAAAGCAGACGTGGAGAGCTTTCTTGCCCTGTCGTGTTTCGAGGCGTGAGAGAGATGGGAAGGAGACGATGGAAAGCGAGGTGGGGGGCATATACGGTCCGTATCCAGTATTGTCCGAGATACAGATATCGTATGTATCCATGAGTGGAACTGATACGGTTGGGAAAATTGGAAGAGGATCGGGGGACGGTTTGACCGTACTACTTGCTGATTGCCCGAGAAATTCACCGCGAGCAATAACAGCGAGGGACACCAGTGTCACTTGTATAGTGTCTACTGCTGCAGCGTATATGGCGAGGTATGGGGGAAGGACTTTGATGTCGACTCGATCTAGGGGCTTCGAAGTAAGTTAGTCGAAATCAAGAGCACATATCAGAAATCAAGTAGAATCAACCAACGTTATCAAAGCGAGGCGATAAAATGACCTGTTGCTTGCTCTTCCAGTTTGCGACTATCGTTTGAGAGGAAAACCCGCCCTCCACTTGCCGTTGATTCATAATGGACGCAGCCACAAAAGCCCCATGTAAAGAAACTTTGTGGAAAAATCCGCCATGCTGAAGGAGGTAACTATACTCTGTGGTAAAGGTGGTGGCACTCAGGGTAGAGGGTTTCTCGGGAAGAACAATTGAATATACTTCGAGAAATCTATGAAAGAAATTCATGAACGAATTAATTGTGGACTTCGCGTACAAAGTGGTTTCTGCACTTACTCAGAGTCGTGTTTGAATATTGTTGCGGTAAACAGTAGTCTGCCGCTATCGGGATCAATGCACGCATCGAAGTCTCTCATATTCGCAGGTATAGTGATGCATGCAGACTGAAGAGCATCCTTGCTCTCCAGGGTGTAAGCAAAGACACAAGTTGTTGGTCTCTGGGAATGCCTGTCCCGTCGAATGCCGATTAAATGTGATCCGCCATTGAGAAGTCTGAGCTCGTCAAAGGAACCGATGTACGACTTCTGGTTTGCGATAAAGAGGTTTCGAACATTCGGGTGCTTGCTCGACCAGTTCCTTCGTAGTTTTAAGGACCGAAGTGCGGCAGCACGGAGGTCCGTCGCACCTAAGGACCTAAGATCGATGTAAGGGCTCAGTTGCAAAGGTAGCTCTGCGCGTGGTAACAATTGGTGCCAGAGGTAATCTGAGTCAGTGATCCTGTTAAACCGACGACAGGTCTGGATAAATGTAAGATGACTCCTCATGAGCAATGCTTGTTCCATTATATCTGATGGTGTGGAAAGCGTGCTTGCCTGCTTCAAGGAGAAGATATCCTCAATATTCAAGTAAAGGGCGATCAGAATCACGATGTCCTCTGGCAAGTAAGTGATCCGATCATTCTTGCTCGACATGAACGTCCGTCCGAGGAAAGCCCTGACTTGATGGTCGAGGTATGGGAACAAGAAAGGCATTCGAGTCATCACTGTGGTCTTGATGTGAACCTTGCCGGTCGGCTGTATGCGTATTACGTAGATCGCGTGCTTATTTCACGAGAGTTTCCATTTAGACACTGCGGTGCTTGCTTGCTTAGGTCGATGCCCTTTCCCTGTTTCCTATCTGCCTGCCACTCTGACCACATCCAATGGATCCCCATCTCCAAGCGACACCACGCTCAGGAGGAAGTTTAGATGACGAAGAGTCGTCGAGTGTATCAGACTACGACTCTGAGTGGACTCAAGTGACCGAAGATGATAGCGACTTCCTCCCTTTGTCTGCTGGATCGGGTCGGCCTTTGTCTCGCGCAGATACCGCAGATGGCAGCGTCGATGGCGACGTCTGGGAAGGACTTGTAGATGCAGAGTCCGCTCAGGATGAAGAACGCGAGCAGAATGAGACTATGACTGCGGTCGCCGACTCTCAGGGCGCCACGGATAGTGAGGCACCTCAGATTGCTCAGTCGCTCAATGACAGTGTTGCCACACATCGCAACGATGACGATATTGTCAGTGATGCGCTCAACAGTAGTGTCATGAGCACTCTCAGGTCTTCTCGCAATCGGTCGGCATCGTCGTCGCTCCACGCATCTCTCGCGGAATCCTCGAGTCTCAGGCTTTCTTTCCCAGACCCCCTGTTTAGCTCTAGTGAAGCCCTGGACGCTCTGCCTTCTGCTCCTGAGCTCACTTCAAGCCCGACCGTATCCGTAGAAGAGTCCTACGATGTCACGAACACTGCGGAATCTGCATCTTCGTTGGCGGATGTCGAGATTGAGTCATCCCATCATAGTCTAAAGGACATCGAGCACCAGGACAAAATCGATCACGTGTGTGCTATTAATGCTACTTCAAGCCCCCCAATTCTCGACATTGTCCTTTACGGATCGGCTTCATCATCAAAGTGGTCGATCGCAGAAAGGGTCATGACGCTTGCATTGAATAGCGAGAGTCCGCCGGAACCCATACATGACAGCAGCAGTCCTGTGCGAATGTACCGACTATATGCGCCTGCTCGCAAGAACGTCTCCGACCCATTAGGGATTCAAGTTGTTTGTGTGCGCGTTGTAGATCGTACAGTTCGCGACTCCCAGATGGTAAGCTGGATTCACGAACAACGACTGTGCGGTACTGACCCATCTCAGACCTCCGTTGGTGTCGAATTTGTCGTTCCATCATTAGCTGTCATACTCCTCCCTTCAACACTTCCGGCAGATCTTCCTAATCATGGCTACTACCTTCCCCTCATCAGCCCACCATCGCTAGACTTTGGGCCGTCACTCTCTCTGGTTTCTACCACTTTTTCTGAGCAAGTCATGTCGGACTCGGCTCGTTATGCATGGAAAGGTCTGGATATTCCGTCCGACAAAATGATCATATTGGATGCGCAAGAATCAAGTGCAATACATGACATTACTTCTCTTAACTGGCTTTCGAAGCACGATCTGGTTGCTGCCTTCGCCAAAGTCCTAGGTGAATACGAGAGTAAGCCGCGAAACATTGTGGAGGATGACAATAGCGTCTTTAGAAATAAATGGTACGTGTTTGTAAGGTCCCAGTCTTGAAGAAGCTAATATTCCTCTAGGTACACCTTCATGTTCATTGCGGTGACCGTAATTGCTGTTTCTTTTGGCGGATTCCGTGCACAACGCAATTCCGTTTCGCAAATAGTCACCGGGCAGAACGTGTCCCATTCACCACCTCTGGCGAGGTCCACTGCATATGAGACTTCTACTCCGCAAACGTTCGTATCGACTCCGCAGGACACCGCAGCTTCGAGTTCCAAGGCAGGCCATCACTCAATTGCGACGATGTTTGCCAAGTCAATGGTGTCAACAAACTTCTCACCGTTATATCACGATTCGCGGGCTGTCGCAAAAACGACGCCCGTGGTCAGTCGTCTCAGTGGAGAGACGCCGAAGACTGTAAATTCGGAAGGAAACGTATCCCCCTCGTTAACCAGCTCCCGAGCCCGTTTGTGGTCAAAGAAACTTAATCTTGGCCTCTATAATCCTGGGGACGTCATGGTCCGACCCGCCACGAACGTCGATTCCGTGAGAAAGTCCCAGCCTTTCCTGTCTTCGCGAACGTGCAAAGCACTCGCGGAGAATGTAGCGCCAAAGGTCTCTGAGGATATTAAGGCACTGGGTTTGCGCGTCGTCCACAACTCGCTCTCAATTATCTCCAATACGGGCAAAGCTCTGATGCAGGTTGCGGGGAAAGATTTTCATGACCTATACGAAGCCATCGATGAACTCCTCCGCGCGATCAACCGGCAGCTCAACAGCGCGAAGGCGAGGGTGAAACAAGACTCGCCCTCGAAGAGCTTTACTTCGCGGAACGCACGCGCGAAGCAGAACGCGAGGAGATTGAGGCAGGTCGGTGAGAAGCTTCTAAAGACGGCGAGCGAGCAGTTTCAGGCGAGGACGGCGGACGCAATTAAAGTCGCGAACCAGCTGCGCGATGGGTCCAAGGTCGTTCGGCAAGAGGCTGAGAAGTCTCGTCACGCAAGGATGCTGAAGCGCCAAGAGGCTCAGCGGTTGAAAGACGAGGTACAATCTCTGCCCGACGGCGATGAGGGACGTGAGGACGGTGTCAGTGGGAACAGACTCGGGGGGCATAAACGTACCCGTAGCGGTAAGAAGTGAGCAATCGATGATGGTTATCGGGATAACGGAGATAGAGCTGGTTGTAAGGTAGTGGCCGGTCTGTTTTTACGCTTCACTGATCTATTGAACTGAGGGGCAACTTCTTTGATCGTGGTTATCTTGTATTGGATGTAATATGTATATTTCTATGAGCGTTCTTTCGTGCTTGCTGCGTTTATTAGAACTCACGAACACCTGTTAGGGATGTAATAAATATGAATATGAACTTTGAGCCTAGTTGTGACTGTTATGCTCAAGTTCGTTACTTTGCTTTGGGAGGTGGAACAGTGAGTCAATGCATAAGTTCCAAGCGACATGACATAAGTGAAATTTTATGTAATCTATCGCTGTTTTCAGGTGAACCGGAGTGAAAAAAAGTACTTTGACTAGATTGAAGCTTCCGTTCGTCTCATCCTCTTCCCTTAGATTAAACCATGATCGGGCATGGTGTTTGCAACTCAATTCCACGCCTTCTTCCTCCGTCGTTAGTACACCTCATGCCGTGATAGCGCGTATCAACACCCCTCTATCGCTAGCTCTCTCTGAGGTGACTTCTTTGACCAACTCCTCGTGCAACACCACCTTTCGACTCTATGGGTGCAGGGGCAGACTGCATCCTACAAAGCACGGTGCCTTTGTTCCGAACCCTGTTCTGCTTCCCGAGGTCTCGCAGGCATCTCACTGGCATGAGTTGAACCGACGAACGCTATTGACTTGCTCCTGGCTGCAGCAAATTTCTTCCGTATATGGACACAAGATAAGCAACAGCTCCGGATAAACATCGACAGATAGTAGACACTAAAAGTAGGTTTGAATTAATTCGATTACCAAGACCGATGAATTGATTCCGTCGTAAATTAGGACTCTCACATGCATTGAAGGTGTTTTTCTTCACTTTCTTCCACTCACTTGCCGCCAATGATCCCGCCATGCTAACACCATTTCGGAGCTAACGGCATGGCCAGCATGCGATCTGGCGCATAAACCGTGAACGCTTGCTCACCAAGCTTTTTTGTATGTATATGAATGGCTGAAATAAGAAAGTATGACGATTTGACGGAAAAGAGTCAAGACGCCGGTGTTCCGGGAGGCGCGGGTGCTTAGGGCAAACGGAGGAGCTGGAGAGCAACGGCAACGGATCAGTCAGTACCGACATTCCGAACTCGAACTCTCGAATTTCGCACTCGAATTCATCTCGCAGTACTAGTACTGGTGAGTCCACATCTTCGGTATGCGTGTTTGTATGTATGGGCAGGCCGGCCCTCACATCTTATTTTTGACTCGACACGCCATCCATCTTCAACTTCTTTTGTTCAGTCATACCGCCTTTGACGCCCCTGCCCTGGCCAACCTAGATCTGTGTAAATCCATCCATCACTCCGCTCGCCTTATAAAATAGCTCGCAAGCTCTTGTTTCATCCACCTCCCCCTCTCGTGCGGTCGAGATCACTCGCTTCATCGTCAACGTGCAAGCTGTGCCATCCCCCGGACTTACTTACCGCTCGGCAACATCTCAGAATCTCGTCTACTCCTCTGACGGCCTCTATTCGATTGTGATACAGATCTTGATTGCCTTTTCTACTCCGACTCTACTCTCAGTGATGATGCATCCCGTCCGTAGCACCTCACTCCTTCTTCGACACGTAAATTATGCTGACCATCCCACTTCCGTCGTTTCCAGGCTAGCCAAGGTCCGTTTCAATGTTCTTTTCCATGAATAGCACGCAATTGAAACGCAGTCACCCGCTTTGTTCGGCGTGCGTCTATCAGACGTCTCACCCGACAATTGGTCCAACTCGCGGGCGTATGGTCTGGAGTGCCGTAACACATCGGCTAACGTCTCTCGCAGCATCGACAATACAAATACTCACGCCCCACACACCTTCAATCCCCCTTCTACTTCCACCTCTATGTCTTTCCGATACTATCAACCTCCCAAGTCCAAGCGTGTTGACTCAGATGATGATGATGAGTCGAGTACAGATGAGAGCCCGAAAACATCCCGCAACCGCAACACTAGTAATGCAAATACAAGTCAGAGACGGTACGTAAGCGGCGGCTATTTTTTTTTTTCATTTTTCATTTTTTTCCCGACTGACAGGGTTTTGTAGTGGGGCTTGCGCACACTGCAAAGGACTCAAAGTTCGGTGTCATTTCGTTCCTGGTCAAAGCGCATGTCAGCGATGCGCAGCAAACAAACTCCAATGCGTTGTCATTGGTCGCAAGAAGCGGCGCGCAGTAGCGTAGGTACCTTTTTCCTGTGTAGTCCATTCCAACTTATCAAAGTTATGCATAGCTCTCACGAGGAGCTGCTCTTGAAATCGCATAAGCAGGATTTAGATATAGCAAATTTACTTCACCAATTTGATGAGCTCATGGCCGATACTCGAATTCGTTCATGGATTGAGAAGGCAAACAACAGACAATCTCGTTCGACGTCGGCGACCGACTCGGCCAACTCGCCGATTTCTGCGTCTTCGCATTTTGAACAAGACAAGACAGGGTGGGCTTCAACCTATGGCTATGATGACAAGCCATCTTCTTCGATCAGTTCCGTCACAAATATTAAACCTTCTTTCTTGCCCTCTGGCAGTCCCTTTTCTCCCGTCACGACGGAGAGATTCAGTGTACAAGAGCTTCTCTTGCTTTTCCCGGACAGTAAGAAACTCTTGAATTTTCACTCCGATTCGCACTAATGTTTAACTTCAATCTAGAGTCGGTGACATTAAGCACCAGGCCTCCTGAGGTTGTGGCGCGTAATATTATCGAACCCGGAGACGTTCACGAATTATTCATGTTGTAGGTTCCTCCGCTGCTTCGATGATGGAAGATAGTCTGATGGCATTTCTTTTTCAAATAGATATTTCAGATACATCAACGTAAGTCTTCTTGTTCTCATCTACTTCGTGATGCTAAGTGTTCTGCAATGTCAAATAGCCCTTTTATCCTCTTCTAGACCCTGTCCTGCATACCCCAGAGAGACTATTTTGGTACTCTCACTTTCTTTTCACGACTAGTACGTTGACTCATCATGTCACGTTTGCGGCCTATGGATTTGACACGCCTTCTTAGTCTGTTCGGTCGCTACGAAATATTCGCCCAAGTACGCGCAAAAGGCCCCTGTCCTGATCGAATTTGTTCGCGATCTCACTGGGAAGGCTCTAGTACATGGACGCAAGACGATCGAAGAATGCCAAGCGTACCTTATCACTTCACAATATCAGCTTCCTCAAAAGCGTTTCGACGACCAACGGATGTACATCACTCTTGGCCTTGCCTTCTCTCTCGCTCAAGAAATAGGCATCAACAAGCCTCCAAGCCAAGATGAGCTTCTTGCATTAGATTCAAAGCACCTGCATTTGCAAGATCGGGAACTGTCACGACGGCGGCTTACAAACAGAATTAGGACTTGGTTGATATGCTACTGCAATGACTCAAGTTTTGCTGCCGAATTTGGGAAGCCCGCGATGTTGGACGTGGATGATTACCTAGCGCGGAACTGTCGTGAGCTGTTACTGTCACAAAGTAGCCTATCGTTGGACGTGCAACTTGTGGCATTTGTCGAACTTGCGAGGGTTGTCCGATCCTTCCGGAACGAAGCCGAAAGGATGGAGGCGGAGAAGAGAGATTATCCTGAGCGGCCGAAGAAGATAATCGAAGTACGGGAGAAAGTCTGGAAGTTTCATGATGAAATTCGTCGACTCTACCATGACTGGGCCCATGAGTTTGCCTCGCGTCCCAAAGTTGATGGTAAGCTTTATTGGACTTATCGCCGTTCATACCCCGATCTCATGCTGCGCTTAATAGATGTTTGCATCTTCCGTGCTGCATTGAATCATATGTGAGTTCGTGCCTCAAAGCATAGCTTCTTCATTTATTAATAACGGGATGCAACCACAGGGTGTATTCTTTTGGCCAGCTTGCTGTTCTTGCTTATGGACTTCAGAGGATTATCTCTGCAGACGGAAATGAAGAAGGCGCAGGGGCAACTTGCGAGGATCCTCTTGTCCGTCATGTGAGTACTTCCGTCATGATAAGGATGTCGCAGACCTCAACTTTACTCCTATCTGCAGTGTATTGCAACGGCGAAGGAAATTATAAACGCAGCAATCCACGAGCTTTATCCTACAGGCCAACTAGGCTTCGATTTGGACGTGAGTTCCGATCCGTTGATCATTCCATATACATCAAACTTAATAGTTTGAAGGCACACTTCCTTTTCGTGACTTTCGCTGCCGCCCATCTACTTTCGGTGAGCTGTCTACTAATTGATACAAGCAGGCATTGATTACTGATCACATGGCATACACGCCTGCATCGTCATCAGTTTCTAAGGCCAAAGATGCGTATGCTATTGCGTCCGAAGGAAGCAGTCGAGATTGCTTCCCTGGTACGGGAGTTAGAGCAGGTACTCCTTTCGGATGAAGTATCTAATGACGCCCATGGCCACCATGCTCCTTTCCACCATGCGCGGTACCTTACCAAGCAACTCAAGAAGGTTTCCGACCTTTTACCGCCAGCGTCTCAGGGTAATAAAGTAAACAGTATCACAGAGGCACAGAACCGACACCGACATAGGAGCACGCATACGCAGTTTGCCAATGAGCACAGGCCGGTCGTTCCGTGGGTGGACACCGCTGTTTTTTATGATACCGTGCGCACCGAAGGCCCCGAATCGTATGCTCCAGACCCAAGTCCTTCGAACGGTGGGGTCACCTACTCACATGGAATGAGTTCTCCCACCTCTCCGATGTCAGGTGGCGTCGGGGATGGTAGGGCAAGTGGGGAGCCTGCTCCTTTCTCATTGAGCGGGTTTCCGGTGGATTTCTCACTCATGAATTTCGTCCAGACCGTGAATGACCCACGGCTGACGAAGGTCACTCCACCTCCTGGCGAAGGAGACGCCGGCCAGGAGTGGTGGCATCAGATGTATCAGGTGTGCGCGCCAGAAGGTGCGGATTGGCCAATGACCAACCTGGCCGAACAAAACCCAGACATGAGGTTGACGGCGGAGAATTTCTCGCCTATAGGCCATTCATCTGAACCAATTCCATGGACTTGATTGTACAATGCACTGTATTTTTTTTGGATTGAATTATCGCTTATCCCACGTTTGTGACTTCTCAGTCGTTCTAGTCCAGTTTTTCGGATTGCATACTACTTCGAAACTTTTTTTCCATGATCACACCAGTTTCTTCCCTATTCTACTCCATCAAAGATCACGCGCTGGATTGTCAAGCGAGCGACGAGCCTGTCATTTGATTTAATCGTCGAGTTCTGGTAAATACAATCGCCGTTATTTCGTAGTATGAAGCTTGAGCGCAACGCTTATCAATGAAATACATCATATCTGAGCATATATATTAAAAAGCCTAAAAGGACGGTTACCTATCCTCAAGCATCCCGAATTTGAAAGTCGAGAATGAATCTGGAGATGAGTTTCAAACGAACGTGAAAGAACGGATTCGATCCAGGAAGGAAGTGAATGAATGAATGGATGAAGGCTTTGTGTGTGTTTTGACAGAGGCGTGATCCGTATCGGGACATCTGGCCGATTTTCGGCTTGCCGGCAACGGTTGCCGGTTCTGCGCTTTTGCAATTTCCAAAACTTGTACGTGATGGTTTGACCGACGGGGAAATTCGTCGCGTGTTTTCTGGGCATGATGAACACGCTGACAACGGACTGAGCGACAAGGCGGCAATTCTGCTCTGCTCGACACGACGACAGCGACGACCGCCATGGTTGCATGTTCGCCTTCAGCTTTACTGAATGACATGCGACTTCTGCTCCTTTCCTTGCTCCTGATCTCGTCAGCGGAAGCACTCGCCAAGCAGCCCCAGTGCAAGCTGCAGAAGGCTCAGGCAGCGTTCATTTCACCCGACAACCCCTTTCCATCGCAAGGGCCTGGGAGGACGAATGGAACGAATGGAAACTCGACTAGTATCCCCAACTCAACGTTTGTGTATGGTACAAATAAAATTCGAGGGGTTAACCTGTGAGTCAAAGTGCTGAATGTTACAACTACGTGGTGGGTCTGACGTAGTGGCCGTTTTCAACGGTGGAAATGCGACTTAGAGGAGGCTGGTTCGTTTTGGAGGTGCGTGAGTATCTGGCCTTTGATAGGGATAGCATTCAGTACTGACGTGAAATATCATCAGCCATGGATAACTCCCAGTTTCTTCGAGAACACAGGGAATGACAATATCATTGATGAATACACGCTTGGAAGCCTAACAAACGCAAGCTATGCCTCAGGCGCGCTGGAACAGCATTGGAAAACGTGGATGACGGAAGACGACTTCAAGGAGATAAGGGCTGCGGGTCTCAACCACGTACGGTAAGCAGGCACTATGTCATTTCGGGGGGGAACTGTTTTCAGACTTTTTTTAGAATACCTCTTGGATATTGGTCTGTACCCATGAACGATTCCGTAGCTCCGTACACGCCAGGAGCATGGCCTTACTTCCTCCAGGCTCTGAACTGGGCCAAAGCAAATTCTCTGAACGTCATCGTAGACATCCATGGTGCTCCAGGCTCTCAGAACGGGTACGATAACTCTGGACAACGGACCTCAGACCCGACTTGGGCGACAAATTCTACAAATGTAGCACAAACCCTCAATGTTATCCAATTTGTAGCAGAGCAGGCCGGTGGCATGATAGACGTATTTGAACTATTGAATGAGGCCGCCGGTTTCCGGGGGAACGACTGGGAGAACGTCATCAGGCAGTTCTGGCAAGACGGGTACGATGCGGTGAGAAACACTACTGGATCAGGGATGAAGGTGATGATTGGCGATGCGTTCCTTGGCGTCGACAGTTGGGAGAACTTCCTGACTGCGCCGACGGGTCAGGGTGTTCTGATTGATCTTGTGAGCGCTGTATTCTGTATACAAAACCTATAACACCCATTGATAATCATCACTATCTTCTAGCACAGATATCAAATATTCAGCAACGAAGAGCTGGAGCGGTCAGACGATGAACACTACAACGTAAGTCTGATGACTGTTAGACCGAGCTTCCGGAAACTAAAACGCCTATCAAGTATTCGTGCTCAGAGATTCCCGATCTGGTCGACTATCAAAACAATAATCTTTGGACCGTCATTGGAGAGTGGTCAACAGCAAACACTGACTGTGCAAAGTGGCTGAATGGACGGGTGAGCTTGCTAAACTCCTTGAAGAACGGCAATGGGAGATCCGTTGGCATTGACGGGCTTTCTTTCAGGGTATCGGTGCGCGATGGGATGGTACATATGCAAGCGGCTCTCCTGCGTTGGGCTCTTGTTCGGGCCTCACGGGTGACTCTGCCAACTTCTCGTCCGAGTTCAAAAGCACCCTGAGAAAGTTGGCTTTTTCCGCAATTATCTACTTCAAATAGGGTTGCTTATAACTCGTCTCCTTCCGCATCGCTCAGATACTGGGAAGCTCAAGTTGATGTTGGCGAGTCCCTGCAGGGCTGGGTCTTTTGGACATGGAAGGTAGGCTTAATTTTCTTTTTTTTTGCGCCGTTCGAGCTTCCATTTCATATTTACGGTCGCGTGGCATTCACTACCACATCCCCGCACTTCACCGTTTGATGAGAAGTTGAATGCTATGCCACTCCATGACTGAAGAGGAGATGATTTACAATCCTAATGCATACTGCTTGATAGTATTGGTGGTCGTATCTAATTTTGATCTTTTCAAATTCCACAGGCAGAGAACGCGGATGAGTGGAGCTATCAGAAAGGCGTAGAAGGTGGATGGATCCCCACAGACATCACGGAAAGGCTGTATCCCGGGCTATGCAACAACGCAACTGCAAATTCCACTTCAAGTGCTACTTAGAATCTCTGTACGTCTCACACTTCTGCTCTATAACGTCCGGTTTGATAATTTTTTCTTCGATAGATATTTTATTCAGTCACTGATAAACGATACTGTGCAACCCCCATTTTAACTATACTTGCAACCATAGACGAGTCGTATCTCTGCACATATATGTATTTGTACCACATTTTGGGACACTGCACGTTCATCTGGTGTGTGAAGCCGCTTTTTTGTAGTTTTGACGTTCTGGAAAAGCGAACTCAAAGTTTTCTGCCGCTACGGCATTTGTTGTTGATTCTTTCATCTGTTCGCTCACCTTCGGTCAAGAATCTACTTGGCTTACAAAGCTTTTTTGACTAGCTCAAGAGTATACAAGAATGCCGCTATCTTGTTTTAGGGATCACCGAAACTCTGAACTGACGCAGCTTGTTTCCTTTCTTGATATTGACACGAAAGGTGCGCTTTCTTCTGTGGGGTAATAGCAGCTCAAAGTGTAGGTCCAAACCGCAACCTTCTTGTCCGAAGTACCACATATTTTAGGCCCGGATGCGAAACCTCCTTCCCCGCGGCCCTCCAAGCAGCATTTATTTAACCCTTCACTCAATCCCGAACGCCACCTTGCCAGGAAAGGTGACAAAAAGAGGGCGACGGCGTAGCTGAGAACGTGGCTCATCTTTATCAATGTGCACAACCGTACTCACTCCGTTAAAAACTTTAAGTGCTATGATAGCAAAATCTCAGGTTGAAGTCGCTTCGAGAGGGTTTGAATCACTCTTATACAGATACTCTCGACGGGTAATCTCAACGGAAACTTGTCAGTGAGCCTCATGCGTGCCTTCTCTTTGATAAAGCGTATCTCCTAATAATACATGACTTCTTTACTATTCATCAGACCTTCAATCGATTCGCACTCGGAATACTTTGTAGTCCGATGCCGAATAGTGTACCACCCTGCTCGAGTCTCCATGCAAGGGTGCAGTTCTCCGCGTCAATACAGAACAGGTTCCAGGTCTCAAGCAACATTCATAGTAAATCATCAATCCAAGATGCTTCTATTCCAAGGACCATGCTTCTAAAAACAGAACACACCGCGATCATTTGATGCTTAGTGATTTAACACTGAATTGAAGAAAAAGGGATTCGGTGAGGTCATCCTCCGTTATCTCGGGATTATCCACCTTAGGGCTCAGGATAAAGCGACCGAATGCGGGTAAGTGGGCATTGAGCATCTAAGGTTGAGAGTGGCTGATGTCTATTCAAGGACGTCTAACGCCACCGGCGCAACTATGGCGGAGGGTAACTCATAGGTGGAACTGAGCCACACCACGAGCTGAATTACCAACCCGCTCCGGATTCCGACTTTGTTCTAGTGCGCACTCATGATGGTCCTCGGATTTCGGAGACCTTTGTTCGGCATCTTGTCTTTACTTTTGAATGTTGCGCCTCGAGGAGCGTGCGTTTTCCCTTCATATTTATTATCCCGCACCATTGCCTTCGAACAGAAAATTGGTCTGGAGTCGAAAGCCTGAAGCCAGAGCTTAATTAAGGGCTATATTCAACCTGCCCTGGGACTGTTCTCATGCTTTCGGCTCATTCCGCGAAATTACAAGATTGATTCGAGCCATTGCGGAGTTGAGCGGTGAGAAGGTCGGTATTGTTTTTGTCCTTCTCTGTGGATCTAACTGAGCACGCGCAGTCGGACCTGATGGTAGATCGGAGTGGCTAGGGGAAGAGTATTATGTGCCCCAGTTTCCAGTTCCGTTGTCTCGTATCCCCAAAACGTCGCATTTGTCCTGAATTAAACAAACACCGAGATGGGCTAGGGAATTGCACGGGTAAGCAAGGCTCTGGGATAAAGAACAGCAAGAGTTGAAACCCGAAGCAAACGACAATCCACGCAGACGGGCTCAGTGATTTGGCGCCGCGAACTCAATTGACGCACTGGAATACGTTATCAGGGCGCAAGCACGAGCACGGATAGGAATGATAGAAGTTGTCGATACCGTTGGCAATCAGCAATGGCCAAATTGCAAATTGCGGGTTCTCGTACGGATGGCACTGCTATGCGATGAACTGGGCTATGTGTAAGTTGACCGCGGCGAGGCTCGAATTTGTAGTCGGGTACATGGGTGTGTGCGTGTAGAAGGGGCCCAAACAAAAAGGTTTCTGCTACTTGGAATTAATGGTTTTGGTTACTACAGCAGAAGGAGTCAGTCGCGGAGTTTGTGCCACACAACGCCTCTCCGCTTGCACATGAACGCGAGGATATCGAACCATGGAAATAGAAATCATTTACGTTCAAAGATTTCAAGAAGGTCATGCCCAACAGGTAGCATGCGCTGGGACTCATGCTCACAGAGAAATCAGTCATTGCCATGGGTGTACGTGGAAAGGTGAGCGCGGATCTGCATAAGCATTGTTTTAGAGAATCACTTATCAGCTAATCTTCATTCAGTGCGGGGTTTCTAGGGGCCAATACATCATGCCACTTTCAAGATAGAAATAGGTACCAATCGCGAATACGACACGGAGAGTCGAGTGTTCTCGACATTCTGCAGCTCTCGCTGGTAGGCTATCGGGACTCATGCACTCAGAATATTCAAACCTCTGCAAAAAAAAATAGAAGAAAAAGCTCTGGAAAACCGGCATTCCGATCATGCTTAGTCAGGCCTCCTCTAGAAAGCTACACTCGGCTATTGTGGAATCGGGGACGGGAAGGAACGCTGACGAGCGACGAGCAAATGAACATTCACCAATATTAATAGACACCGCATCCCTACCTCCGTCGCCGTCTCTTCTTTCCTTATTGCCCGGACGCCGGATGACGGCAGCACCAATTCAATGTGCCTTCTATCCTAACCAAACATCACATACAGCACCGACAACCCATGGCCACACAAGAAGCACAATGTCAGATCTCACACACAGAGTTTTCGAGCCTATTCTACCGCAAGGGCGGAGTCGGCCTTCCCGGGTTTCATGTCTTCCCGTTCCCCATCCACCCCGCTCCTCGAGGGCCTTTCTTCTTCTGGACGAAACGAGCGCGAAGCACACTGCGCTGTGTGTATGTGGATGTGGCGGAAGGCGTGCCGAGAATCCCGGGATTCTTTTCGCCCAATTCCTCATCCGCGTAACATTAACAGAGAATGAATGGGCGCCTAACCCAATTTGTAGCGATGTCGGAAAACCTTGTCAGAAGGGCCGTCTTTTTTTCGCTGTAGTCTCGTCGTCCTAGAAAGTCAATTTGTCGGTTTTGGAGAACCACCAAGCTTGCCAAAAGTCTATGGAGGCATGACAAAACCCTCCTCCCTCAGTCGTAAGGTGACTACAAGGCACTTACAATCCATGAGAACATAGCTGCGTTGCTTTCACTCAATATTCTGTGCCATTCTCAGAGACGGAAAATGACCTTTCAAGGACGGGATCGATGGAATATACGCAAATCAGAAAATATTCCTCAACTTAAGTTTAGTGGCCTCCAAACCCGGCTAATTGACTCTTCAGGACGATTTAACCCTAAAGGGAGAAAACTGCCCTACCGTAGAGGTTTTCTGACATCGCTGTAACGGGACAGATAAATGAAGAGGAAGATTGATAGGATTGTGATTGGGTGATCGATCGAGCTTTGTCTCAGAATCGGGTCTTGTTGTCTTCGGGTAGTCGGCCTCGATAGGGTATGATGAAATTAGTCAGCTTGCAATATGGCCGCCGCTGATTCTATTTCTCAAACTTTGTACACTTGAAGATATCAATGTTTCCAATAAAATTAAGGATAACGAGGAGCCCAGCACGACATAAATTCGACGAGACAAGTTTACTTATTCCACGCTCACAACACATCATCACTTGATGCACTGAATGGCATCAGCCATCAACGGCGGGGGGCGAGGAGAAAAATACATGCAATAATTGTCGTACAGACCGCATACATCTAAGGTATCGAACGCCAGTGATCAACGAGTAGTGACTGGGAGAAGGGGCGAAACAAAGCGAGATAAGAGACTAGTAAAGATCACGAGGAAAGTAGAAGAGAAAGCGTAGAGCGTAGGAAGAGATCGCAGACAGAAAGAAAGTAAGAGACACGGGTATCATGGCAAATGAAAAGGATACGAAATGAAATCGGAATATCTGGGACTGCATAATTGAGGGACACTACGGACGCAAGAAGCGTTTTGTCGCAAGGGGCCCTGCTGTTCATCGGAAGGAAAAATAGGAATAAGAAATGAAAGAACCAAATCGAAGACTAAACAGGAATTAGAGAGAAATCCGAAAAGTCATGTCAAAGAGCGTGGGGTGCGCGAACGTAGCAACGGCGGGTGATGGGGATTAAATTATAGACAAGAATGAGCACCTATGAAAGATAAGGAGAAGTAGGCAGTCGTAAATTGAACGTTGCGTTCAATCTGGAGAATAGAAAGGACATAAATACGTGGCACAGAATGTGCTGCACGATCAAATGCTGATGTGAAAGCTGTTCATCGTTTCGCAAACACCTTTTTGAGCAAGCCTAGGACCTTTGGAACGTTTAGTTGAACGTATTCGAGATCCAAAAGATGTTTGTTGTCTTTTTGCTGTGGTAATAGGAGAGATGAGCGCATACGTAGTGAAAGACAGATGCAAACAGCAAACCTTTTCAAGTAAATCATCAATTTTCAAGTCCATCTCCAAAATAGCTTTGTCTCTCCCCTTGTAGTGAAGAGCAATGATAAAAGTGCCCGGAGTCGGCGACGTGATGTTGAAGTAGATGTTAGGCCGCCTAAAAGATACAAGTTAGCTTGATTTTTATCTCCATCAATAGCTATGGATATACCTATTGTCCGGCACGTTACTCTCAACAATGATGCCTTCCTTCTCCAGTTGCGCGTGAGTAAACCGATACGGGCCCAGAACCGCAACCTTCGTCGGCTTCTTCTCTTTCCCACCAACAGTCACTACCCCAACGCCTGTTGTCGCTCCCTTGTCCTTCGTCGCTGTCAGTCGCACGTTCTGCAAATACGCCTTGTATTGTTCAAGCTGCGCTCGCATATAATTGTTGTGATCGCAGATAGTCTTGAACACTGCATCAAGCGAGCGCATCTCTAGCATGATTTTCTCACGCATGTTGCCTAGGTGAACGAGCTCTGCAGCAACTTCTTCCTCCATGAGCTTGTATCCGTCTGCCTTTTCCAGGATATGTTGCTCTTCGAGCTCACGTAGCATTTCTTTGACCTTGATTCCGCGACGTACTAGTTGTGCGTCCTTAGATGTCGCCGCACGCTCAGCGATCTGAGACAGGTTGTACGGTCTCTTATCAGCGTACTGCGGCATAGAACGAATAAGTTGAACAAAGATGGACTTGGCTTCCATGTACAGCATGTCACTCGGCGAAACGCTGTCCAAAAGAGCGCTTTGTATATCTTGAATGGGAGTTTCCCATCTGCTGAAAAGAGAAAGTTCGATCGTTCGATTCTCCTTGCGAGGGACTTGGGAAGGGGCTGGCCCTAATTCATCCGTTAAAATGCGAAGGTGTTGCTTGTCATTTGGAGACTGATATGGTAATTAACGCTTCCGCCCTGTTTCAAAGGACTGCAGTACTCACGAGCGTATCAATATGCTGCAATAAAAGCGAATGAGTGTTGTACAACTCGTTCAGGGTAATATGTATCGTGAGATCCTTTTTGGACAATGCCATGTATTGATCCATCTTCAAGGGGCACTTACGTCAGTTGAGTGGGGAGGAAGAGTCAGAACCACTGACCTCGAGTGTGTCGTAAAAATCCCCAACTTCACAAAGATTATTCAAGAATTGATTGATACGAGCTTTGTTGTTTTCCACGAATGGGTTCAACTGGCTCATGTAGGCTTCTTTCGCGTATGATGGCTTATTTGCCAAGTTCTGCAACATCTTCGCAATCTAGGACAAACGGTCAATAAGCATTTATCGAACGTGCAGACCGTGCTCCTACCAAAGTCAAAGTGCGTCTCGGGTGCTTTGCGGGAACTCCTTCGACAAGCATGTATGCTTGCGGGGTGACGATCGCGGGGTTGATGAACCGCAGGAAGAAGAAACCACCGATTAAAGAGCAAATGGCATACTCAGTCGCTTCGGGATACTTCCTCTGAGGATAGAGTATGTTAATAAGCTGTGAATCTTACAAGCCGGGCCTCATGCGCACCCTAGTCAAGCTCCTAATTTGCTTGCAAATCCATCGTATACCATATGGGACCGTCTCCAAACTGTCGATGATTGTCAAGAGAAAGCTGTTGGCAATCTCCATGAGCATAGTCAGACGAGGGGAAATGATGGCTTGTACGTCCGGGTTAGCTGATGCAGCTTCAGGTGCAACACCTCGTGGTAGGTTCTCGGGCAGACTGCCAGTTTCCTCTTCGATCTGATTGACCATCTGTTCGTAAACTTTGAGGGGGTTGATTTCCAGATTGAGGTCCTTGTGTTCGATAAGGCTATTGATACGTTCGGCAAGCACACTTTTGAGGTAACTTTGACCGGGACCACGGCGTGTGTAAGTTGTCATCATGCGACTGACGGGGGTATTGGCACGCAACAAGGACCCAAACTCGGTAGCCGTTTCAAACTGTGCGCTCAAAACTGACTGAAACATCGTCAAGAGAAGATGTTCCTCGCGGCTTTCGTACTGATTTCCGTATAATGTGAACATGACCGTCTGTAAAAGGGTGTCTATCTCTGAAAGCGAGACGAGGCGACAGAGAGCTGCGATATGCCTCGGCTCGGATTGGAGAAGGAAGAAGAGGTTAGAGTATTGCTGAATTTTCCGATCATCAGGATAGTGGCCCTCTGTCGGATCGACTTCCTCGAGGTGGCGTTCTACTTCGTTTTGCTATATGTAAGGCATATATTTAGCACCGAGACAAGCGAAATTGATGGTGGCAACGCACCTCGTCCAAAGCCATCCTATTCTGGATCAACAAGGCGATTCGCGAATCGAGGTACCGAACGTCCCGCTCGAGCACGAAGTTGCGCTTGGACTGTGCTGAGATGCGCGACTTGAGGTCGCGAAGTCGTTTCTGAGCTACGAAGACACAAATGGATCAGACCTTACATCCACTGTTTGATACGAACAGCATCACAAACCTCGAGCCAGCTCGTCCTGGACCTCCATGTCTTGCTCAGCAGCCATGCTAAAGAGATGGGTTACGCTGTACCGGTTGGTGTTCCTGTTGGTAAGTCGCCTGGTGGACATGCTGCCCGGAGAGGTGGGTTGGTCGTAGTAAACGGACATGGTCAATGCTTACGCCCAAGCGTTGGGCTTAAAGCTAGTAAAATATGGAACGGACGTCGTGTGCGAAGGAAATGGAGAGATGATGGGCTTCTTTACGGATTGACTTGAACTTGAATCAGGTGGATAGAAAGACGGGCGCCGCTACAAAAGTGGAAGATACAGATGAAAAGACGAGGAAGCAGGGTGGAAAGGTACGTTCGCGAGCGTGTGTTGCTGGCGACGGTGGCTGTTGAGAAAGAAGGAGGGAATGAGAATGAGAATGGATGGATGGATGGATGGGAGGAAGATGTTAGAGGTTGCTGTGTCTCGTCGCTATACGACAAGGCGTGGAATAAAACTGCCTATTTAAGAAATCAGTCATCATGATTATGATATGATCAGCCGTTTGATCTGATCTTTTCTTTTCTTTCCTTCCTCCACTCACATCGACCTCTCATGCAAGCCGTGTACGGCTACTTTCGTATGGATATATTTACTGGAAATGTGTGGTATGGCAACCGAGCTCGCCCTCGTCTTGATCAAATCGGGCCTCGAACAGATTCACAAGTTTATATGGTAACATAAAGTTGAAATTTTGGTAAGTGGTCCACACTACGTACTGGGAACAATCTCCTTCTTTCTTTGCAGAATTCGTTCCGTACGTGTTTATTTTAGTTCCTCTGCTCGTATCTGACAACTACTCAGCGCCTCTACTTTTCTTTGCGTACGCAAAAAAGGGCGTTTTTTTTAATTCCATGCAGCCGGCCTCATCCCTCTTAAGCCCTTTGATCGGTACCTCAACTTTTATCTTCTCCCTCCACCACCCACGTTCAAAACATGGCTGATGGCAGCTCCTCATCGAACCGCCCGGTCAATAATGATCTTTCAAGAGACGTGTTTCTCGGTCAGAAACTAGAAAGATCGACCCAAATGAGACCCGTCCCTTCAACGGGGCAAGGCTCAGCGCTGGATCCAAAGAAGGTCCTAAATCCTACAGTGCAGGGAACACTGTCTAATGCAGCATCGGTAGATGAAACAGGTGTTTTAAAAGCAGCTTCGTATTATAGGAAGGATTCCATTCCGGCTCTCGACCCTTCTAAGTTCGACGATCCCACTTCCTCACTCGTTGAGAACTTGCAAAAGGCTGTGAAATCAGGCCTGATTATTTACGAAAACACCGCCGACAACCGAAAAAATAACTTATACCCTTACCATCTCATTAGGTCAAAGTATCTCGTAAATGACCTATCAACTTCTCTCGAGGTACATGTCGAGTCGGTGTCAGTCGCTCTTCATAATATCGAGGGGAAGCTTGTCAATGTGGGGGCGGATGCGGTCAATATCAATGCATCACCCGTGCTAAACAGCTTCCGGGCTCTCAAGAAATGCGTCATTGACAAAACTGTTCGGAACGCATCATACAGTTTGGAAGCGTACCTTCGGGCAGCTATCAAGTCATTCAGGATCGCGGGAGATGTTTGGGGACAAGCGTACTTACCTTTTGTCCAGGTATACGAGAAAGCCTTGGCTTGTCGAGACTTTTGGCTGTGGCAACTATTACCGGGAGATCAACTCATGTCTCTCTACTCGGAGCTCACCAAGGCGCTGAAGGGAGAGGAAGGAAACGTGCAGCCCAATAAATCCAAAGTTCGCGATCTTAGTAATGCTATCAACCTTCTGCAGAATGCCATTGATTCACGCACATGCCTGAGCGACGTGCATGGAGTCAGGAACAGCTTGGTAGAGGTCTACGAGGTCGAACTTGGAGCTTTGTCGCTAACAGTTCTTGCAGCGGAGGCTGATAAAAGAGAAGCTGAAGGACTAGCTGCTACCGTCAAAAGATACGTCGAGGCCGCGAAGAGGAAAGTAGTGGCCCACGGGCTTCGTGTACAACTTCTGCGCGGTCCGCCGGTCCCTCGTATTTCGTCTTCTGCAGTCGAGGGCCACAGGCATCGTTAGCTCCGTATGTCACAATGTTTAAATCTTCATCCGCAGGCTCTAGATAAATGCATCGTGCCAAATTTGATCATCATTTTGTCTCACAGATGTGCTTTCTCGAATTAATGGGAAGGGAATTCGACCTTTACACCTCCGTTCACGATAAACCTAAGACCGGAAAAATGGTGTTTCAAGAAGAAAAGGAGTTAATGTAACGTAAATGTGTTCTGACATTCGCTTACCGCTCGCTTCGCTTCACTAAAGAGAAGCAAAGAGTTATCTTAATGCACAATAATAGCTTCACATACGAAGTGCATACCAATATTCGTTAACGAATTTGCCGTCAATATTGCCTTTCCAAAGAGTCTGGGGAATATTCGGCTCGGGGTACACTCAGAACGAGCAAATGTCTTCCCCCTCTCCTTTCTCTTCTATTCTCGGACATCGCACCAGGTAGCCGGACATCTCCAAAAGTTCTTCCCGCTACGAAAGTTTCTCGATCACTTTAGACTCGTAGTTGCTTGGATTAGAGGGTGTATCATCCGGCGCTCGTCCCACTAAGTAACAGATCAGGCCAGGAGCCCAAACATGCTCTTTCCGCAATCCAATCTTTTTGACATTATGGACCTATTCAATTCTCGAGAGGAATCGACGCGGAGTATTCACAGTATGGTCTTAATGGCATAGAAAAGAAGGAAATCAAGAAGGCGGAGCCTGGGCTCTCAATGTCATTGGAAACGGCTGCTCCTCAGCTACAGGCTCATGGTGTCAACAGAAACAACTATCAGTATTTGACTGTGCGGCACCTTTTTTTTAAAAAAAAACGATAAGAGAACCACCGCACCCTTAACGATCACACCAGCTGGCCACATAGAGTGACATACGGCAATGCACCTTTGCAGTTAGGCGGATCTAACGGTCCATTAATAACAGCGAAACGTGGGCTCATTGGATACCTCAAGAAAAGTTGTCTGCGCTGACACAGCAAGCCCTAGCGTCTCGGAACAACTCGAAAGGAACCACAGGCGTGAATTCAGTTCTCAAGGAAGAGGCTGGATATATATGACCTGAGAACGAAGCGGAAAGACTCAGAGAAAGTCCTTCCCTGACCTTTCCAACTCATAAACCGGACACCGGATCATCTCAACAAATTTGTTCAACACTAGGGTGCCAGTGGCAACTTGAAGAAGGTCGATTTATGCGAAAATTACTCAAGATGACCTCGAATGGAACAATTCTTCTGGGTGAAAATGGAAATTGAGCAAACGGAAAGAAAACTGGAAATAA
Source organism: Hymenochaete sp. R1 (assembly GCA_019400425.1). Classification (NCBI taxonomy): domain Eukaryota; kingdom Fungi; phylum Basidiomycota; class Agaricomycetes; order Hymenochaetales; family Hymenochaetaceae; genus Hymenochaete; species Hymenochaete sp. R1. The sequence continues at coordinate 46,794 of JAFREE010000155.1, forward strand.
TTTGTCTGCTTGGCCGTCTTCTTGGTTCCCGGATCCGGGTTCTAGAGTTCAGTTCCGAGTCGCTTATAATTTCCATAATACACTTGACCAGCCCTTTTATACTGTTGGCATATTCTTTAAATAGGGTGCATTCATAATGAACTTGATATTAGAAAAAATGTCTCCTTTCTGTAAAGTAAGCAATGCTCTGCCAGTCGCAACTTGGAGTGCTTTGTTGTGATTCAGAAAACGGGTCCATGTGTCCTTCCCAGTAATCGTATGCAAGACGTCATAGTCATAAAAGAGGCAATTTGTGAAACCAGAGCAGGAGGGGGCACTAGTCATAAGAGGAAAAGTCCAATCGGTAAGTATTTTGCAATGTCAAAGGAAGAAGACCGACTCGTAGTACAACAATGTGGCATCTGGCAGCCCTCCCAACTGTCCCCTCCTCTTAAGCTCTCAAGCACGATCGGCCTTCATCCCACTCCAACAGCCTCCCAGATCCTTCCATGTCCGGCAGCTCTTCGCGTCCAGGCGAGGAACGCGCTACACACAACGATGACCTCTCTCATTACAATAGAGCAGGGGATACTAATGCATGGATTGCGCCTGCTAGCAAGAGACCTGCCCCTGCGGATGACGGAACCCACGCGAACGACAACACTCCTCCCGCTTCCTCCAAGAAATATCGCGGCTTCTCCATTGGCGTTGCGAATTTCCGTATGTATCACGAGAACCCCTTAATTATTAGCGCGCTTGGGAAAGCCGCGAATATAGGCAAGCTTGAATATACGAAGATCGAAACGGTTGAGAAGCAGCTGAATAGAAAGTATCAGAAGACTGGGCTGATTCAAAGTGTTGAAGAGCAAGTCGAGGCTCTCGATCTCAGACTGAAAGAGATCGAGGGCAGAGCAGAGGATGGAAAAGAGCGGAAGCGGATCCTTCATGGGCTGGGGACTTTGCGAGACCAAGTGGTCGCAGCAAAGAATTCCATTGCCTCAGCCCCTACGTCGTTGGGAGAAAGTTATCCTGATGTCGTTTCAGCACTGAATCGGACTCTGGTAGGCCAGTTGAAATGGATAGATCATATTACAACGTTGAAGGAGCCTGACCAGGCAAGCGCCATTCATGAGAAGCAAAGCGAGGTGGATCGCTTGGAAGCTGAGTTGCAGGCTGCCCGGGCTCAGCTTACCGAGTTGAAAGTACAACGAGGTGTCCTTTTCGAAATTTACGATGTTGGAGACATGCTCTCGAAAGACTATGACAAACAGATTGTCAATGCTACCAACGTGCTCAAGGACGCGCAGAGGGCTCACGAGCGAGCCCCGTCCCCAGAAACGGAAAATACTCTTAATGCAGTGCAGCATAAGCTGAAAGTGATAACCTTACGCAAGAAACTGCTTACTGGAAACTAGATTCTGACAATTGATCAAAATACCTGTAGAGCATTAAAGATTTCCATATTTGCGTCTCAATAACTTCTGCTGCCCAACTCTTTCAAACCTTGATATGCGCACGTACTATATTTGATTTTATGCGTTCACATGCGTTGTTTATGAAAGTGAAGAGACGAACAGAACGCTACATAATACGTGACGCATCCGTCGGCAAAATGTCAGTTGGAATTAGATGGCATGAAATTACTTGTAAATGGACTTACATATTTTAAAATGATATCAAGTTAAAACAGAGCGCTCTACCTTCTTCAATAACCCCTTCAATGTGTTACTACTCCTATTACAGTTGCTTTCAAGCCAGCCTTCCAAGTCTCCCCTCAGCGACGCAAGTTCAGGGATCAGAGGAAGACATCCATCAGGGCGCACAAGAGTTGGATTGAGCAACGTATCAAACACTCTTGTCCATAGTTCGCCTTGCCAGTAACGTTTGAATGGGGCGGAGAGTTTGTATCGTTCGGGTTCTTCGGAAGGTGTGCCGACGACGGAATTGTCATCGAAATGCTTTCCAAAAAGCATGCAATGAATGATACTCGCGAGACCATAATAGTCCACTTCGTACGTCCATGGCCGATTTTCGCGCAGCTCGAGCGCGTCGCAATCGGAAGTTTTCCAGTCTGCGACAAAGCGCTGACCCGAAGGATACATTTTCGTGTCAATTGCTCGCCCGAAATCGATGACCTTGAGCCCCTTATAGCGCCAACCTCCATCACCATTAGTCTGATACATCCCTGACCAGGCGTTCGACCCCCCAGGGACATCGTCCAGCCTCAGTAGGCAGTTATCGATTTTAAGGTCTCCGTGGATGAAACCGCAACCGTGCATCGCTTCGACAAACTTTAGGAGCTCGATAGTGAAAAATATGACCAAAAGTTCGTCAAGGCATGCACCTTGCTGTGATACGCCGGCTTCTGCCGCTCGGTTGACAATATCGAGGAGAGTACCCTGACTGCACAGATCGAGGATCAAAAAGCTTTCGTCTCGAAAAGCGTAAAGCGTATGTGGATGGATGACGTGGTGGCGGAGACCTACAGGCAGAGCTGCATGTATTCGACGAAGTACATGGAACTCCCATAAGTTACGCGGTTTCACTGCTTTTAGAGCATAAAATTGCACATCCTCGTCTTCATCGTCGTCGTCATTGTCCATCTCCATGTCGTCATCGTTTTGAAGAATATTCAAATCTCGAACTTTAAAAACTACTCCAAATCCACCTTCACCAAGTTTGTCTGTGATGGAAAATTTTCGGTTTGGTAATGTAAGTTTGAAGATGCTCTCGTCCAAAGAGCTGGAAGATTTTCCGCTACTCCTTCGGGACTTTTTCCTAGCGAAGCTCTGTAAAGAGGCAAAACGCCCGGACTCCTCGTGCGTAAGATCAATGAAGTCAGTCTCGGAGGGTATTAGCGAGAGTAAAGTGTTGACGATTTTGGGATCGGCTGGATTGCATGGATTTGATGGTTTGAATGAGGATGCAACAGCAATTGCGTCAGCCAACGATAGCGTGCCGGTCCTTTCGACGAGATCTTCCTCATCATCTTCGCTGTCTTCAAGATCAATTACGTCTTCCTCGCCTTCAGCCTCATATTCTTCGCCTTGCACCAATTCTTGTGCCAGTTTCTCGGCTGCAGCTGCGGCTGCTCGTTCGTGCTCAAAAAGACCCTTTCCTTTATCAATGACAGAGCTATTCGACTGGGATGGGGTGCTAAGTATCGTACGCGTCGTCATAGTGCACTCGAACGTTCGCTCAGCTATCGGAGTCATTACGTCGAACTGACCAAATCTGCCTCCCAGAGGAGCCGTGTGAGGATCGTCGTCGTAGCATTGGTCCTGGACCTGGCCTGGGTCGTCTTGCTCTGCAAGATTATCGTCCGACAGCTCATCAGTATCGTTCTTATCTTCAATGGCTTCCAGTGGCTCTTCGAACTCTGAATCATCTTCAACACTTTCAGATTCTTCCTCCACTTCCTCCACTCCACCTTCCGGATTATCTATAGCGACATGGGCCGAGCTTTCTGGAGCAAAGGCCGGAGATTGCCGTGAGCGTGAAAGAGGTGTAAATACTGCGTGTTGAGGGGCGGATGTACTCCGTCGGAAAACAGGGCCTTGAGAACTTTCGCTGGGCGGTGGCGGTTGGAAAGGAGCAGAAGAACTTGTTGTGAGAGGCTTCCTCGACTGAGCATCCGAGGAAAGCAAATTGTCCGGTGGTCGGCTGAATACTTTCGAACCGAAGAGACCACTCGCTGGTTGCCCACCGGGATCGCGGAACACTTGAAGAGGAGTTTGAGACTTCCCCCCATTTTGAGATCCTCCTACCTGGGGAGTGAAGACTTTCGAAAATACGCCAAGTTGCCGAGGGGCCTCTGACGGAATGGTCTTCTCTTCGTCCTCATCATTTGTCAAGTTACTTCCTTCCTTTGGAGAGCTTGATCCAGGCGTTGTTAAAACATCTTTCGCAGCAAGCGCTCTCCTCGTTCCTAAAGCATTTCGAGGTGTTGCATTTGATGGAACAGCGTCCATGAAAGGCTTAAACTTAATAAAAGTTAGTTGGGATTCTTTTCGCACGTATTTAATATCTGGACAAACCTTTTGCGGCGCAGCATTTTCTTTCTTGACATCTTCGTCCACGAAAGGTTTAAATGCTGCTTCATGTATACGATAAGTGAACGTTCCCCGGGTCAACAAATAGTACCCACTTGAGGCTTTGCCAGTAACCCTCTCTCCCTCGCCTGCGTCTTCCGTTATCTTGCGCAAATTATTCCGAGATTGAGACGCTAGCAAAAGCTCAAGCTTCTTGACCGGAGCATGTTTACTACCGAGGGCAACCTTTGCCATCTTAATACTCTTCTCCGGCGAGTTGTACATGCCAAATACGTCTTTAAGCGCTTCCTTCGTGTTTATCGTCACTGTCGGCTCTGTAGCAAGTTGGGCTGTCATGTTGGTATTCATTCGTAGCATATTGGTCCGAGTTGAGGGCCTCGTTCCATCATCATTGGCCTCGAAACGAGTCTCCTTCGGTTTCGTAGACGGACCTGCTTCTGCAGTTGGAGGTGGGCCCCACTTCTTATTCAACAATCCGAGTGATGCCGCACGAGCCTCTTGGATACAATACTCCTTCCCATCCTTAAAAAGCAACGATAAATCAAAACGGTACTTCTCCGTTTTCTTTCCAGGTTCAGAGGGAGAGCTGACAGCCGCCCTCATGTAAGCGTATGGATCGCTAGCGATTCTTGGCTGTGTTTCCTTCACTTCAGCCTGAGATGGCATTGACGAGGAGATTCCCGTCTTTAATTTTGTATCAGCAGAGGATCGCTTCGTGACGATATTCCTTAGGGGATTGCGGTAGAACTTTGCCCCAGCAGAGGTAGCCTATAATCGATTGTGCTATCAGTTACGCGACAAGTTTCATCTCGATATTAGACAAACCTCGTGGTCGGGAATGTGAGGGGCTTTTCTCGACGAAGCTAAGGTAGTCTTCGAGGTGACTCGTTGCTGAAACTCTTTGTGGCGTTTCTTCAGACGATCAGCTCCCCTGTGACTCCGTGAAATTCCAAGACGATAAGCTTCTTCAGCCTCTCGAAATCTGCAGCCGCCCCATCAAACAATCTGAGCGGAAAACAGAGAACGGATATACATACCTATTCTGAAATTCAAGAGACAAGGCATAATCATCGTACAGTTGTGCATGAATAGTCCCGATGCCTCTTTTAAGCATATATACGTAGATAAGATCCGCTTTCTCCACACGCTGGGCATACGATAGCCAAAGCTTTGTGTATCGAAGATCATCTTTGTATCCGCGGTCGTCTTTGAACGCGCGAAGGGCTTCTTCAAGTGAAACCAAAATCTCCAGATCAAAAACGCCTCCTTCCTGTTCTTCTTGTTCAAAAAGCCAGTTCACGTAGCGTTCGTAGGGTGCAAGAGGATCGTCCTCCTCTGAGCTAATTTGCACGCGTAACTTCTCCCGCTGCTTGAGTATCTTGGACTTTGAGCTTGATGACGAAGGGTCCATGTGAGTGTCAGGTTAGGGTATGGTTCAAGAGGGTTTCATTTCGGCGTTGACACGCGACCGGCATTTTCAACAAATTCGACGCGTCTTGTCACGTGCGAGGGCGCGTGATAATTTATCATTTTATCATTATTTATGAAATGGCTTCAAAATGAAGTTTCATTCCGCAGGTCTGACTTCAAGAACTTCTTCATTTCTTCACAGGATAGTACATGCAAATGTACGCTAAAGTACAGCATATTGAGCTAGCATATAATAGGCTACTAATAAGCACACATCATTACTCCCCACGATAATGCAAAGCTTTTTATACAAAACAAACTACAACCTAGCCATATTGATTGGCCAGAAGCTTCGCTGTCGCTCCCCTTTCCATTTTTCCAGAGGAAGCGAGTCCTCACACGAGAGGAACTGGCTTGGGTACCGCTCACCTACGACGTCTGCAGCCTCGACTATCGCTCTTATCTTTCGAGTGTCCTCGACGCCGAGTTTGATCTCAGCCGCACGCGCGTTCTCTTCGAGACGAGAAGCGCTGCGACACCCAGGAATGGGTACGTCTTTTTTACGATGGTTACCATTGCCCGTGACGTACCGAATAATCGCCAAATACTCACAGGTAGGGTGCTCCGAGAGGATCCAAGCTAGGGTGATTTGCGAATTGGTAGCATTGTGTTTTTTCGCGACTTCGAACAGCTGGTCCACGATCTTCAAATTATGGATGAAATTCGCCTCGGAGAATCGGGGCATGGCGAGGCGAAAGTCATCTTTCTCAAAATCATCCCGAGATCGAAACCTTTGGAGGGGTCAAGAATTATAAGAACACTCCAGTCGTCAATGTAGAATAAAATTCACCTTCCACTAACCAACCCACGACCGAGAGGGCTATATGGTACTATAGCAACGCCTTCCTCTTCACAAAACCTCGCGAGTCCGTTCTTTTCGATGTAGAGCTCGAAGGGACTGTACTCTACCTGGCAGGCTATGACCTTCTTGCCGATTCCTGGCACTGAACGAGCTCGGCGAACATAGTCTGCGCTACACTCGCTCAAGCCAATCCACTTGATCACACCAGTCTCGACTGGCTCACGCAGTACTTCCATCACGACTTCGACAGGAACATCTGGATCAACACGATGTTGGTAGTACAAATCGATGTAGTTTGTATTGAGCAAACGAAGGGAGCGAGAGAGAGCCTTTCGTATGTAGGATGGCTTCGAGATAGCACTTGTTGCTGACGCACTCCTATCTGGGTCAAATGCCCCGAACTTCGTTGCGAGAAAGATTTCCGATCGCCTATCTGTCGTCATAAACCACTTCCCAATGGTTTCCTCCGCTACACCGGACGTGAGAATCTAATACGAGGTGATTAAGAAACACATACACGTTCCATAGGAATCAGAGGTGTCCCAGAATGTGACTCCCCGATCAGCAGCATAGTCTAACGTCTCCATCGCTTTCTTCTCGTCAGTCCGTCCATACCACGCTCCGATACCTGGTTAAATATCAGTCGCATGTAGACAAGGATAACTTTGCATGACCTGCCCATAGCACCTAATCCGATCGCGCTGACCATAGGTCCATCCTTTCCCAATTGTCGCTTCGGCACCTGTTTAGTATTCTTCATTATTGACTCACTTATGAAGGTAGGAGTAGAAGGGATTGAAATGCTACCTCTGGCCCCACTTCACCTGGTTTATATAGTTCTGCGGTGCTCGTCAATGTATGCTCCCCTTTAGTCGTACCGAGGGGTGGCATACACTCCGGTTTCAACAAGGGGGCAGGGTCGACACGGTGTGTCCTCGTTGATAAGAGCAAACCGTCGGCACGGCCTGAGTAGCTTGTCAATGGATAATGCTAGTTGAGAATGAAAATGAATTCAGGAACAGCGACTCACGGCAACGTTCCATACCTCTTTCATGAAACGTCATTTTTGGAGATCAGGTGCCCTGTAAAGCGATATGCATCCCTAATCCACCGCTCGGCATACGCAGGCAGAATGCCAAAGAGTAATTGTTTTGTCTCCAAAGTATATGTTCTGGTAACAGTAGGAAGCCGAGTTCGGGGCCATCAATCAAGATTGATGCTGGTGCTTCAGCGGTCCAGCCATGACATACAAACCTCCGAATGACCTGATGGACCTGGTCAGCCTGAATTCTACCGATATTCAAATTCTCGCGTACCAGCCGTGTTTGGATGAAATCGACATAAGCGAGTCGCAACACGTTTAGTTGTGCTTCCGTAGATCAAGGGGCAGCTTTGCTTTGGCAAAAGTTGCTAGGCTGGTGCTCACCCATCCGCGGATTCTACCATTCTTTCTTTCAGCCTTCGCCTTCGACTTAGACTTAGGCACTGCTTTCTGAACATTCTCCGCGAAGCCAAAGTCATGGCAACCGGAGATCGGTATGATCGGAGAGAAAAGGGGGGGGGGGGGCAGGATGGGCTTTTTATCAGTCTTTCCGGAGATGAAAAGAAGTCCGAATTGTTAGTGTAGCACTCTTCAGAGATCCAAACATGCGCGATACCGATACTGGCGTAAGTCGCGCTGCCCTTCGTAACATCATCTTCCCTGCGAAGTTTGAGCCAGATAGGACGGACTTTTGAAAAAGCGAAGGTGAAAGAGTCGGGCATCATACTCTGTCAACATCAGCCCTGGAAGGGAAGGATTCCTGTATGTCCAAGATGCATGCAGCAATGTCAATGATCATATGCTCAGAAGGCAGAGACGAAGAAGTAACGTATACCACTGACTTAATTATCCGCGGGGGATGGAGCTGGACGGTTCACCAGCGATTGAACCAGTACTCTTCCTCCTCCTCCCCCCCCCCCCCTTCCTTCCCGTGGTAGGGTCGTCGAGAAGACGCAGAAATTTTGCACGGGCTATAAGATAGTATTGACCTTGTCGAGTGACGGGATTACAACCTATCTGTGGAATAGTAACGGCGCCTTGATAGTGAATTGAATGAGACACGCGCTATCCAATCTACCGCGCATTCAAGGCTTTCACTGGTTGGAGCGAAGTGTTGATGAAACTTTCATTCCGGCATCGGGATTCTCAGGACGCTGGCAGTTCAACTCGATATGGAGCATGCAATACGGCGGCGAGTTGCGGCGGATCAAAGGAGCGAAGGTCAATAGATATCACTGAAATGCTTCTGTCCAGATACAAAGACCATGGAACCTGTGGACGACCTGAAAGCAGCACGGGTCGTTCCGTAACATATCAAGGGCTTCCAGTGCCATAAAATCTGTGATGTGACAGCAGTATGTCTATAGCTAAAAAAACAAAGTTATCAGACGTGGGTAAATATGAAAATAAGTAAGACAGACCTGAGAGTCTTAACTATACAACAGTCAGAACTCAGCATTGTCATTCTGTTACTTGAAAAGCAAGATGTATATTGACTCGCACACCGCATTCTCAGAGTGAGGTCCACAAGATCCCCTAGCATAGTTAGACAACTCAGCTGTGGTAGTTTGGAATATCACAGTTGCTGAAAATTCAGGGATAGAAATGTTTAGCGGCAGAGTACACTGGCAACCGAGCGGGGAGATGGACGATTGAATGGCGAAAGGTCTAACTCAAGGCCCCTGTAACATCGTTGATGCACGAATTGTTGAGCAATGATGTCGTAGATAATAAGACCTTTGTTGTTGGACGCAAAGAGGAAATTTACTTGAGCATAACCGTCGCATACTCAGGCTGCGAGAGAAAGCTTGACACGAACAAGCCTGGTGGTTCAAATTCACCCAGAAATTGACGCGCCTTTTCCTTTTTCGTATGTGATCGACACAGCAACGCGTCGCGCTTCTCAAACTTGGTCGTCCATTCTGTCTTGAAGCTACTCAGAGTTCTCCCAAGTGCATCACCGGCGGTGACTAAGGCAGCTGGAGATGGAAGCCCCAAAGATCACAAAGTGAGTATATCTATTCCTACAATCACTAGAAGTCCTTCTAACGAGGTCCTGAAGGAAAAGAAAATTCACGGACAAGTCGTTGCCTTCGGCCTTACATACGTCCGAGTTCATCGAGTCCAAGTTCTACCAGCAACTTCTAGACGCCGAAAAGAAACTCGACTGGACAATCTCGCGCAAGCGTGTAGAGATCCAAGATGCTCTCGGAAAACCAATCTCTGTAAGTCCGCCGCCCTCACGCCATGTATCTCGTTCTTTAACCCAACAAATCACGAAACCGAACCCTATCTAGATAAACAGGACCGTCCGCATCTTCCTCAGCCACACCGTCTCCGACCAGCCATGGCAGAACGGCGGGAACCCCTCGTCAGAGCAGCCAAACTTCGAGACAGGCCAGGGTATTCCCTCTTGGGCGCTCAAGATCGAAGGAAGGATGCTCGAACCTGCGACCCGTTCCAAGGAGAAGCCTGCCCAAAAGCGTTTTTCGCAGGTCGTGAAGAGTATTGTCGTTGACCTCGAACGGGACCCCGAGCTGTATCCCGACGGAAACACCGTTGAAGTAGGTTGTGTGCTGCTTTTTGGTTCCACCAAACATACGTGACTCTCGGGCTAATATCAACGTCTATAATATAGTGGCGACGTCCTCAAGTTGCTCCTCCAGCAGCAGCACCCGCATTGGACGGGTTCACGGTCCGCCGAACAGGCGACTCGCCCACCAAAATCCGCGTATTGGTATATCTCGACAATTACCCCGACAACTACAAAGTGCGACCAGACCTGGGTACTCTACTAGACGTCAAAGAAGATGGCCGCCTCGCGATCGTTTCTGCCCTATGGAATTACATCAAAATCAATAATCTGCAGGATAAAGTGGACAGACGGGTCATCAGGCTTGACGATAGCTTGAAA
>JAFREE010000156.1:0-56970 GCA_019400425.1 Hymenochaete sp. R1
TCTACACATAACTACACGAAGTTGCGTACATAAAGGGCACCGATCTACACGAAATTGGTCGAGATCATGTTTCTCGCAGTTGGTATAGATTCTGAATCTCGAATTTCCATAGTTACACCAATTTGCGTGATATTCGCGTGTACATCGGGTGTATTTAGCCTACACCCGCGTGTACACCAATCGGTGTAGCACCCCCTTGAACGCAGTGATTGTCAGGAATCCTTTGTTTCCTTCATGTGTTCCTAACATAATTGTCACATGCATATAGTTGACTTATATTTTCTCACGGTTGATTGTACCCTCAACCCGCGCTTGCCTGCAGAGACTCTTTCTTCACTTTCGACCTCTTGTTGAGTTCTCTTGCAGGCAAGTATCTTTGTATTATCTCTAGTTCTAATATTAACTTGTTGAGTTCTCTTGCAGTGCAAAGACGACTCTTAGAGCTCGTTGGTTTTAGGTCTTAGACATTCCGCCCAGTCGTCAACATTGCACTACCAGTTGTACTGCGATCGTGACAGTAATGTAACCAAGGAAGCAAAGGAATCTCAGAGAACCAGAGTGACAGAGTGAGATTGAGTGGTTTGGAGGTCCAGAAAGAGCAGAGATACCAGATGAGAAACGGTGCATCATGACAAACATTAACATCTTTTTTTTACTTATTGCTTCCACAGTATTTTTATGTGTATTGAGAAGACAGACTTAGTGTACATTGTGTATTTTTATAATATAGCTGGTGACTAACAGATTAGATGGTGTAAAATATGAGATCAAAAAAGTATAGATACAGTAGGAGTGTAGGATTTGTTAGTTGCTATTCTCTGTCAGCATGATGAATCCAGCACTGACAACACTAATTCCCTGGGTATTTCTCCACTCCTTTCTCTTTCTCAGCCCATATCTATGTAGAAATGAATAAAGTTGTAGATAACGTAAGATGGCTGTAAAGGCCATAAATCAATCAATGAATTGGTCTTTAAGTTGAGATAAAAATCCTCAAAGAGGAGTCCATCCGTCCCCAGAAGGCAACTTTAGGTTATCACGTTCCACCTTCCAATCTCCACGTTCGCGTTGCTCAAGCATATCTCGTCGCCTCCCAACCACTCCCCGTCCACGACCTCGAATAGTCTCCTGATCCTTATCATCCTCCCCGGTGCCGCCGTTGCCATCGTTCCTCAAAAACCCAAAATCAGAGCCTATCTCCACCTTGGCCCCACCCGTACCAAGCTCATCATCACGCATCTTTATGGAGTCCAGGTGTGCATTAATGGCGGCGCCATCCTCCTTCTCCCTCTCTTCCTCCTCCACGTCCGAGTCCACGACAGCGCCGTCATCGCTGTTGCCGGTGTCAAGGTCGAGCTTCGACTTGGACAAGGGTACGTGCGTGGGGGATGGGACAAACCCACGTTTAGGGTGAAGACCTGCCTCGGCTTTGTAGCGTGCGCGTGCGAGGGAGGGTTGGGCGCGTTGGTGTAAGGCGCTGAAGGTTCGTTGTAAACCTGCAAAGGGAGCTTCTCGTTCTCGTTCCCGTTGCCCATCGGACCGGCTAGAAAGGCTCAGTTCACGAAACAGGCGTGTCGTTGGGGGCGATGTATTGGAAGTATCGTTGTCAGTAGCATTTATGTCCTGTTTCATGGGATAGGTTGGGACCCGGGTATCGGTGGAAGCGTGGGCATTGGCAAAGGGGGAGAGTGGATTAAGGTCCGCATCCCGCGAGGTGGTCTCACTGAACGGGCCGTGGGCCCGCCGAGGAGGGACTTGCATACTTTCGGGTCGTTTTCGTCGAGGGGGTGGCATCACGCTGACACCGCTCCCATGCTTGTTTGTACTCAAAGTGATATTGTCGGACATCTCGGTGGCATGAGGGCTGGTGTTTCCCGAAAGGCGACCGGCGAGAGTGGGAGAGACAGGCGAATGCATACTTTGAGAACGCGTGGATCGAGGCATACCCTGGGATGAACCGGAAAAGTTCATGGAGGTGGGTGAATCGAAAAAATCATCCCCGGTGGTATCAGGGAGGCAAGGTGATGATTTGCCAGCTTCAAAAGTTGAGGCGTATTGCTGATGTTGTTGGCGGAAAGGCGAGATTTGAACATGATATGATGGTGAGCGAACGTGTTTCTTGTCAGAGCTTCGGCCAGCTGAGTGTATACTCGGTCGACGTGCCGGATGCACAGGCGGAGGTTCAAATTGTTCTGATGTTGAATGGACATGTCCCTTCTCTTGCTCGTCAGCATATTCGTCATCACTACCTGTGACGGCAGAGCGCCCCGGCGAGACGGTACGAGCGCGTCCACTTGGAAGCTTTGCACTGGCGACACGCGCTAGGCTTGCTTCACTGGGTGCGCCGGAATCCGATCGGACAGAAAAAGTTGTCTCTGCTTGTCGCGGAGGCAAGGGAACTGGTCTTCTTTTCCCGCCTTTCTCAGGACTGCGGCTACCACTCTTCGGGCGTTGACCGAATGGTTGCGAAGACGAAGGTTCCATTGAAGCCGACGAAGAACGGATCACTTCAAGCACACGAGTACGTCCCGCTTCTTCCTTTGCTCGTTGAAGTGAGGCCCCTGCTTTTGAAGCAAGAAGTGATTGCTGCATTAGAGGTGTGATGTGATGAGAGGGAGCGAAAGGTCCCGCATGAGGCATGTGTATGTTCTTGGATGAACTGGATGACAATGTCGATGTCGAAAGTCCTGTGACGTTTTGCTGGAGGAGAGGTATTGAGTTGGAAGAAAGGCTAGTCGGTTTTGCGGGCGGGGTCGGTTTCATGTGCGACGGTTTGCGAGGCGGAAGAGGAGGGGTGCGCGTTGAAGAGGCAGATACCTTGGTGTCGTAAGCTCCCGAATGTGTACGTGCACGCTGAAGGAACGGGTTGGTTCTTCCCGGAGGTACGCCAACGCCTTCCACCCTGGGCTTTGAAGAGGACGGAGGAACAGGCGGAGGTTGTTGCATTGCATCGGAGAGAGATGCGCGCCTTGGAGAATTCGAAACGTCATAGGCAACTGAGGATTCCATTCTTGGAATATCTTCGCGAGGAAGCGCCGCTTCAGGCGAGGGCCTTGATGCTGAACGCCCGTGATAAACACTCAAAGATCTCTCGTTAGCATCAAGCGCATTTTGAGAAAAGGGATTCGGGAAACCCGTATAAGTCGGCGAGCTTGGCGAAGCTGAAGAGCATGGTGATAAAACAGCTAAATAATCGTTAAATGAAGTATACATACCTTGGATGAACACATTCCCTTCGATAACGGGCATTCCTGATCGAGCATGACTGAGCAACCGCAAAGCTGCCAGGATCTGACCACCAGACATTTGCTTGTCTACTAGCTGCGGAATGAAGAGTGCCAAGACCTGTATAATGCCGTCGATTTTCAGTCGCCCACAAATTCACTTCATCGACGAGAGTTCGCACCTGCTCAATAACATCTGGCCGGATATCCCTAAACCTCCCCTTTATCCATGCACGTACGACGGCAAGCGGAGCATGCTGCCTCTCCAGGTCGTTGCCGGATATGTCCTTCTCGGCATTGCCACGGTCGTCTTGTTCGTCGAGCAAGTCATGCAGTGCACCGATGTAAGCATCATACTCATCATTGGACAGCGCCGACAAGTGCAGAAATAGTGAGCGGCCCATTGGTCTGCGCGCAATGACATGGATGTCGGTGTTCAAGCACGACGGACCTGCTGTGCTTTGAAGTCTCTCGCCAAATGCTCGGGATTCTTAATGAGTTGCCATATTTGGGATGTTGTACTCCCACGAATACAAGATTAGATTCATTTTGTCAGCGCGATTAACTCTTCTTCTTGAATCTGAGTCCTACTCTCAGGATGGAACAACAAGACAGACCCGCTGAAGCGCAGGTACGCGAGATAATCGATCACTTGCAGTCCGATATTTCAGACAGCAATAGATTGCTCTCGCTCTTGGCTTCACCACTCGAAGCCATCGGCCTCCTTCCGCCAGTGTTTCGACGATACGACTCGTACTTTTTGAACGCCACCAGCAAGAAAGCTTTATCAATCGAAAATCAGATCGTTCGGATTCAATTTCTTGTCGTTGAACGAGTAGCACCAGTCTGGGAAAAGAACTTGCAAGATGATGACCTCGAGCAGATACTATATCAATACTTTTGCCCCGATTCAATCTTCTCCGCCATGAATGTCGCTGTCGAAGTGGCAATGTACGCCTACTTGACTCTTCGGACATCGAGAATAACGCAATTCTCAATACAAGTACTCCGGCGACTCCAATTTATCTATCCATTGGACCGACTGCATGCTCTCATGTTCTCAGATTCAACGCCTATTCCGTCGCGGACACGCCTTTCTGTGTGGGAAGACATTGTTCGAAGCATCATCTCGTTTCCAACGAAAATAGTCAATCATAAGACAACTTTGGACATCCCTGTCGACTTGGAGTTCTCAGAATTCATGAGCTACCTTTCGTCGAGATTCGAGAAGCTCCTTGCGGCGATCCAACACAGAGTGAGTGAAGGTACGAAAAATATCCCTCACCTAAACGAGTCTTACTGACTCTCCAGCAGACGTTTCGCAATCTTTAGCTCTGGCAATCACAAAATTCGCCAATGTTGGCCTTTTTCAAAGCATGGCCAAATCGCCCTCTGAATGCAGCTTTCCTGCTGTTGTCTTGCCAATCATTCGAGCGCGCGCGAAGGCTCTGTCAGAGCAGGACCGCGATGTGTATTTTCAGAATTGGCAAGGCGTGTTTGCCACTCTTCCAACAAGCAATTTTGCGAAAATATTGGCATCTTTTTTCTACAACGTAACTGATCTTCCGGATGGCTTGGATTCTTCAAAAGACTCAAGGGGACTAATCAAGCGAGAGTCTTTTCTTTTATCGCGGATTTTTGGCTCGCTTGGCGATGAAGAGGATGAAAAATGGGATGCAATCGTCTTGACTCTCCTGATGAGCAACCGGCTGGTGTCTCGCGCAAGGATCCTAGTGTGCTGGGCGACTATCAGCGACGAGTATGGTACGTTTATCGTTTATTTGGAATTTTCAGTGAATTTGACGAGATATCTTATAAGCTGTTCCACCGAGGGCGTGCGCAACGCTTTTGTCAAAGACTGCTGAAATCTGGACGTCTCAGGATCACATTAAACATTCCCTTATCTCCTATCATCAGTGTGGGTTAATCTTCTCATCTCAGAGTCCTGTCGTTTTGATTACGAGCAACAGACTTGACTACTATGATGCTTCTAAGTATCATGTCCGTACCTTTCCCATCCAAGGATGTTCAGCGCCTTTCTCTAAGTCCTGCGTTCATCGAGTCCATCGGCACTTATATCAATCATCTTGACCCTGCAGTACGTCGATGTGGACTACTAGTCGCAGAAGTCGTTGCAGGTGCAACAGGAAAGAAATTGAGTTTTAACCAATGGGAAGGATCCGGTCAAGGTCAGGAATGGGCAAGATCAGTAAGGAAGCTGATTCTGACAAAAGATTGTGAGGCGGAGGAAGCAGAGTCAGATGTTGTGAAACTCGAGATTACAGACACTCCTCCTGCCGTATCGTCCGCGACTCTTGCACATTCAGAACGGAAGACGACAAAGCGTATACAAACCAAAGTCTTAGAGACCAATTACGACTCGGACGATTCATTGGAAGGCTACGCTTCGGAGAGTTCCGATACTTCGTCTCTATCGCCCTCAGAGCTAGACGAGATAGAGAAAGATCCGACAACCAATGTTGGAAAGAAGAAGATCAGTCGACCCGTATATCTCATCGATCTTGCCACATTGATCACGTCGAGTGCAAAACCAGATGATCCTCAAAATGCAGACCGCATTGAGATGGCGTTAGACTCTGGGGAAGACCTCATACGTCGCAAGCACGGTTTTGGATTCGAGCTTGGTGAGTTTCAGTATTTTGATTGAAGGCGATGGGATGTTGATAAAATGGGATAGAGGAAAACGTCGTCAACTTGGTCTATGTGTTCCTCGGACTGAATAACAACTACGAACTCGAGGATTTTGATCAAAAGAGGCAGAACGTATTGATTGCACTAGTTGCCTGTTGCCCTCGTAAGGCCGCTCCGTGAGTTGGACAATTCGTCTATCTCGCGTGCCGATAATAAATACTTATCTGTAACTAATCAGCGCCTTGATCGACGAATTCTTTAAGAACCAATATTCAACAGAAGCTCGTTTCGCGATCCTGAATGCTCTGGCCCTCGGTGCTCGCGAACTGGCTTCCCTACCAGTCCCTCACTCGGATCGATTGACAAACCAGGATAGGTTCCCTAGCAAACGTTTACCGCACGCTTTGCACCAAAAATACATTGCCCTCGAGGGTGGTGAATTGCGGCGAGATCCGGTCGTTGGGACACTCGTAGAGAATATCACTCGCTCGGCGATCGACTCGGGTAGAGAAGCTGCAGAAAACAAAGTTGCGCCTCTCGTACGTGAACGTCAGCTTCGTATCAACCAACCACGGCGCGTCACGGAAATTTCTCGCGAGCTCGAGTCATCAATCACGGCAGCAGGCTCGCGTGTATATGAGAAATTTACAGATGCTGCCGCGGAATATTTCATTGGTCCATTCGTGGGCAAGTTCTGGGTATTCTTGAGGGACGAGAAGGAGAGGGAGTCACGTACAGCTGGTCAATCGCATGGATATCACGGTTCGGGCACTGGGCTTATCCTCAACCCTTTGGTGCTCTCGAGCTTTCTCAGTACATTATTAGTGCTTATCCACGCTGGCCGCCATTCTCCCGCATTCCTATCTGTGTTGGCTCCCGACACGCTCGAGCTTGCTCTTACGTTGGGTACGATTCCATTATCGAGAAGCCTGGAAGAAAAAGAGTTGGAGGCGGCAGTGGTAAACGCAGCATTGGAGCTCACTGTTGTATTACTAGATGCATGTATCGATCTCGATGGTGGAAGGCTGATTTGCCTTGAAAACGGAACACTTGTGATGGGAGTAGAGGAATGGGCGAGTAGGGTGTTGGGGTTCTTGGAAGATGGGGTAAGGTTGCCTGGTGAAGGTGGGGTTCAGGAGATGAAGTTACGGAGGTCGGCGGCAGGTGTTGTGCTAAAAGTGAATGAGGTTCGGTCGCGGTGGGATCTTGCTATGCTAACGTCGTACTAAAGAGGACCCGAATTCTAATGCTACGAGCATGCGTCATAATGTCAACTTGATTTATACTTTATATTAGCTGTTGTGAAGAATTAGATCCAGAGTGTAAAGTACTGCTATGACTCAAATTTATGTAACAACAAAGGCACAGTTCAGACTCGACACCTTCACCGTCCTTATTTTTTGCCTTTCTTTCAAGTTTTCAAAATCGCGGACCTTTTGACCGCATCTTTGTTCTAAGAGAAGATGAAAGAAGTCGTCGGTACACCTTCTCATAAGGGAAAAGTACTAATGTTAATTCTCATAAAACCTCAGTCCTTATATCCATCAATCAGAGAGTTTTGTAGGTGTACGGGGTCGACATTTGAACGTAACGTAACACAAATTGCACGAATTACCTTGAAGACCCGGTAATATAATCTTGATTTTCATGTTTTATCTGCTCTTAGGCCCTCTCTTCCCCCTATACATCCATACCAAGAGATAATCCGCAGACAAACACGTTTCCCGCTGAAACCAACATGGAATCATTGAACAGTAGCAGAACATCAAGGCATGTTGAAATCCCCCGGCTCTTAGAGAGTTTGAGATGTATTTGAGATATTAAGTAAGAAAGCAACTATGCACTAGGGTACAAATGATAACTCGACGCATGGAACGCAAAACCCTTCTAAAAATGAATAGCCTTGTCGTACGAAGCCATCGCAGCCTCCTTGAACGCCTCGCTCAACGTCGGCTATACGCGCAAAAAAGACCCAATTAGCAAACTCAATTCATAGAGCAGAAACAAACGGAAGGGTCACTAACGTGAGCATGACAAGTCCTCGCAATATCTTCCGCACTCGCACTATATTCCATTGCCAACACCGCACTGGCGATCATCTCGCCAGCGTTCGGCCCGATGATATGCACACCCAGCACGCGATCCGTGTCTGCTTCGACGAGGAACTTAACGAGGCCCTCCGTGTCGAGGTTCGTCTTGGCGCGACTGTTCGCGAGGAAAGGGAATTTGCCGATCTTGTATTTCGTACCCTGTGCTTTGAGGTCGGATTCCGTCGCTCCGACCCAGGAGACTTCGGGGTGTGTGTATACGACAGAGGGGATAGCGCCGTAGTTGACGTGGCCGTGCCCGGTTTTGAGGTACTCTGCGACGGCGATGCCTATAGGAAATGTACACTTAGCACACGCGTGACAATGCAATTTAAAAAAAGGGGGAAGAACTTGCCTTCTTCCTCGGCCTTGTGTGCAAGCATAGGTCCAAAGGTCGCGTCTCCGATGCACTTGACACCCTTGACCGACGTGTTGAACTGCGAGTCAACGACAACTCTACCCTTGTTGTCCACCTCGACGCCAATCTTGTCGAGCCCAAGACCGTCTGTGTACGGCCTCCTCCCAACAGCAACAAGCACCACATCCGCGTCGAACGTCTCCTCACTCCCACCCTTTGCCGCCTCCGTCTTGATCACGACAGGTCCATCGTCACCCTGAACCTCCGCGCTCAACACCTTCGTGTTCAACTTGAACTTGATCCCCTGCTTCGCGAGGATCTTCTGGAACGACTTGGCGATCTCCTCGTCGATTCCCTGACCCCCAATTCCCCCGAGGAACTCGACGACCGTCACCTCCGCCCCGAGCCGACTCCACACGCTCCCCATCTCGAGCCCGATGATCCCACCGCCGATCACGACCATCTTCTTCGGAACCTGCGTGAGCTCGAGCGCACCCGTGCTGCTCACAATGCGCTTCTCGTCGATGGTGATAGCGCCGCCCGGGAAGGGCGCAACCTCTGACCCGGTGGCGATGATGATATTTTTGCCTTCGAGCTCAGCTTCGCCGCCGTCGTTGAGTTGGACGGCGAGCTTGGTGGGTGAGGTGAAAGAGGCGGCGCCCTTGATATAGTCGACTTTGTTCTTTTTGAAGAGACCCTCGACACCTTTTGTGAGGCCGGTTACAGAGGCGGTCTTGGCTTTAAGCATGGTTTCGAGGTTGATTGAGACGGAGCCGACTGTCGAACAGAGTTCATCAGTATACATAGTCTCAATGTTGAAAAGTAGTTTTAAGAGGGAATCGTGGTTTCGGTATAGCGGTATTTGCATTAAAAAATAACAAAGGTACTACTACTCACTATCGATACCGCGGTGTGCCATGTCATGTTTTGCTTGGTGATACATGTGCGAGTTATTCAGCATGGCCTTGGAGGGAATACAGCCAACGTTTAAGCATGTCCCTCCCAGTGAGCCTCGCTTTTCGATACACGCAGTCTTGCGACGGATGCTCAAGTTAGGCTCGAAATGATAAAATATGGAAAATGACTGAAAACACGCACTCGGAGGCCTAGTTGAGCAGCCTTGATTGCACAGACATATCCTCCCGGACCTACAGCAACAAGTGTAAATGGCGGATACAGAAATATATAGAAGAACTGACCTCCGCCGATGATGATAGCATCGTAAGGTTCTGCAGCGGTTGCCAGACCACGAGCAGAGAGGACGGAAGATGAAGTTGCGCGCGGGACAAGAGCGCGAGTCGATATCTAGCAGCAACCCAGTTCAGCACGTCATTCTTTCATTACTATGAACTCGACTGGACTCAGTACCCTTTGAGATTGCCTGTATACACGAAGCATGTCGACGGCGGAGAAGAAGAGGGGGGGTCACGGAAACTTGAAGGCGTAGAGAGCGCAGACGGCGGCGAGGAGAGAGCAAGGAACTTAGGAAGGAAAGCTTTGGGCAGTGAGTGACAGTGACGAAGACAGTCGAAAAATCGGAACGCCTGCCCGGTTTTTCGCGGAAGCTGAGCTCATCGAAGAAAAAAAAAGTTCAAAAAAAGTTCAAAATTCACTTAAAAACATTTATGGTAATAATGTGTAAAAACTCTGACGTAAGATTACTGGTAAGCAAAAGACCCCGGATCTGCTCTAGGTAACCCAGGGGTCCTGCTAGCAACGGGGGTGAAAACACCCAAAGTCAAAGTCAAATGATGGATGTGGGGCCTGCCGTGGGACTTGTCCTCGACTGCGGCGCTTTTCTTCAGTCTTCAGAGCTTTTTCATCCACGTACTCTCCTTCTTTCCTAACCATCACCTTTGCCATCGTCGTCGCCGTCGTTGCTCACGAATTTTCTCTCCTTTTCTTCCTCATCGTCGTCGTCGCCGTTGTTGCCGCCGCAGCCCTCCAGTCATGCCGTCCATCTTCCAGCGTCATCCGCGCTACTCCGTCTTCGCTGCATTCCTTCTACTTTCCACCTTACTCCTTCTCGCATCACAGCATGCCCCTCCTCCACCTCCCGTCGTTATCGACGCTGCGCCCGAAGACGCCCTGAGGAATCGACTGTCCTACGCGGAGTCGGTGTACCAAAAGATGCTAACAGACCGTGACGGCCTGATAGCCAAGTTCGGCCCCACAAAGGATAAAATCCACATGTTCCCACCCGACAACGAACCTTGGCCCCCGTACACCGTCTGGGATTACATCCCGGCAGCTTTCAACTGTCCTCACACAGTGGAGCGCATTGGCGCTCTCGGTGACGGCGGGAAATGGGTATGCGGTCTTGAACGTGTCGCGCGCAAACCCGACTGTGTCGTATACTCTATTGGAATCAACCACGAATCATCTTTTGAAGCTGAGCTTCTCTCCCGTACTCGTGGCTGCCAAGTCTGGGGTTACGACTTTTCAGTCGACAGCTTTGGTCCTGAGGTCGATAAAAACCTTGCCATCCGCTCACGCGCGCACTTCAAACCCTACGGCCTTGCTGGCACGGATCACCATGAGGACAACGCGGAAAACAAGATGTACACGCTCGCAAGTCTCATGCGCCTCAATGGCCACGAATACATTGACATCCTCAAGGTCGACATTGAAGGCTGGGAATTCGAGACGCTCGCGAGCCTTCTCAAGTCATACTCCGACCGCGGTGAACCGCTTCCCTTCGGCCAACTCCAGCTCGAGATTCACGCGTGGGGTAAGACATTTGAGGAATTCATGACTTGGTGGGAAACTCTTGAGAACGCTGGTCTCCGCCCATTCTGGACCGAGGTGAGTTTTTTTCCCCTTCAGTCGTCGACGTCATCATCTATACGGGAGTTTTTCATTTCATTTTCACTAACCTGTCAACTTTTTCTCATAGCCGAACATCGTCTACCAGAATTATAACAGGGGATCTTCTGCCGACCTTGCAGAGTACTCGTTCCTCAACATCAAGGGCGAGTCCGTCTTCACTTCCGACCATGAGTTCTACCGCCCTCGCACTGCCCACGCAACGACGCACGAGTAATCGCTCAATGTTCTCAAAAAGACCCCAAGTCGATTCAATTTTGGACCGTTCCTTTCTTGCTTTTTCCTTTTCCCCTGTTCGCACGCCCTCCCGGACTCTTCGTCACCCCTCGTATTCAATCTCGCCATTTTGCCTTGCCGAATACAGTTACATTCATCATCTCTCGGAGTTTTTGATTGGCTTCTTCCATTTCTCTCTCGGTTCCTAACCATCCCGTCTCATACATTCATTCCCCCTCACCGCATGCGCCCATCTTCAATCAAGCCCGACTCGAAGAGTTAAGGGCAGAAAATCTGTTTGCATCCGTATCATACTATAACCTCTCCTTACGCGTCGCACGCTTTAAAAGTCAATTATACCACCGGTTGCTCGCCTGCTTTTTATTGTTGGCCCGCAAACGATTCTTCTGACTGTGTCGCTTATATTTGATCACACATCCGGCACCGTTGCTTCTGGTGTTGTGGACCACTTTGATCACGCTCTTGCAATGCAGCATATACAACCGCAATTCAATCTTCGATTCTCTCTTTCATAACCCTTCCCCTTAGTTTTTTTGGCAAGTCCCGTATCTATACAATATGTTTTTCTCTTTTTTTTTTCAAACCTTTTCTTTGTTTCTTTCGACTGTGTATACTTCACCTAATCATTTCCCATGGATAAAGGTCATAGAACCGGATTTAAATTGGAAGTTAAGGCGTGTCCAAGGAGCAAATTGAAATTAAATATCGGACATTGAGCAGGATGAAATGGCGTTACCCAAATGTCTCGTTTGGGTTTGGTTACTCTGGTGTCTCTACAAGCACCCTCGAAAGAAGGTGTAGCTATCGAAGCACTGCTCTTTAACGTCTCGTTTTTACGAAACGAGTAGAAGCTTGTCGCCATCTCGCAACTGCCAGTGATGCTCATGTCTTGTTGAACAGTGCCATCAGAAATCATGGAGCGGTCTCTATCTCAAGACATTCCTGCGCCCTGGGTGCATTGCATTTCGTGTGGGGTTGTAAGGGTATCCTGTACAATGTGTAACGAACTTCAACTTGTCTAAAGAATTTAGAAAAGATCAGTAATTACGTCGCAGCGCGACGCGTTCATCAATCCCTCTTCACCTTCTACCGCCACCATCACGCCCATCCCCTTTCCTCTCCGAGATCATCTGTCATATCACAAGCGTTAATATTCAAGAAGACGACGAGCAACAAAACTCGGCCGTGTTGATGTTATCGCACTCTACCGCATTCGCGAAGCAGTTCCCGAACGTCGTCCCGTTCGTGAAGGTGACCGTCGTCGGTGTCCCGCTGCAAGAAATGACGAAACGTCGTAAGGCACACAATATAAGGCAGAGCCTCAGAATACCAACGACTCACGAGGCGTCGCAGGCGACGACGGATCCGTCGCTATAATCTCCACACACGTCTTCCGTGTTGTCTTTCTTGCAAGTGATTTGCGAGAGGGAGCATTGTGTACCGAGGATGCAGCCGTGCTGAAAACATATACGCGCAGACAGTGAGAGAAAGAGAAGGAGAAGAAACGAGAATCAATCGGTCTTTTCTTTTAATACTCGATGCGTGACTGATGACATGCATGGACCATTCGGATGGAAGACAAGACTCAGGGGGAGGAGGAGGGGGAGACTCACGTTGGCGATGTCGGCGTGATTGAAGATGGTGCCGAGGATAATCTCGTTCGGGCCGTCGCAGCCTGTGATGGCGAGCGAAAAACTGGAGAGGGAGAGCATGAACATGATGGAGGAAATAGCGGTGGCGAGGAACGATGTGGAACGCATGTTTTTTGTCAGCTTCGAGGGGCTGAAGGGGTGAGGGGATTCTTGTCGTTGGGAGGGATTGAAGACAGAAAGAGGTCGTAAGAGTTGGCTCAGGAAGGATATGGGGACTGCAGGAGAGACTGCGGGGAGTCGGGACTGAGTAGCAGGATAGCGCTAGACCGCTGGCTTTATACCAGCTGCTGGATGCTTTTACGGCGGTGGATGCGCATGCCCGACGTCGGGGGAATGACAGAGGGATGCGTACCATCCACATAAATGCGCGTACTTTGCCGACATAGAGGCGGTGATGGACGAGTGTATGCATATGTTGGGGATCACACTGCCTCTTGTCGGCTCGTTGAGTACGATGTCTTGCATCAAAGAGACGTAAGCGCGCATACTGTATAACGATATCAAAGGCCGAAGATACCCTGACAGACCGCTTCGGTCTGTCTGTCTGTGAAGTCTCGGGGTAGAATTAGACAAGGATCCTGATTCGCATTGTAAGAGCGTGCTCGTGGCCCGAAGTGAGTATTTCTCTTCTGAATTTCCCCACTTTCGGAGTCGCCTTGTATGCAGGTTCTGCGATACCAATGGGATCCTCGAATAGCATTTTTGCACTGATCCATTTGCTTCTTCTCGACTTTGTGGCGCTTTATGTTCCGTTGAATTCGCTGGAAAGGAATGATCGGATGTCCATTTTACATTCATTCCAAAGTGCGCCACAAGTAAACAAGAACACACAGATGATCTCCAAAACTCTGAGACTGGTGTGATCCCATGGCTGCTCTCATTCGCACCATTACAAACTCATCTGGTTCACAGTCATGCGCATTACACTCGTTACCCCTCAGTTCCCACCGCTCTTTCCCTCGAACAACCATGTCAAAGTTGAAGACGACAGTAACTGCTAACGCTCACTTGCACCAGGGCATCGTCCATTTTCCTGGTTCGTCGCCTGAGACCCGTGAGCTCGTCGCGGATCTACTCGAAGAGGACCTTCGTACCCACCATTGCTTCTTTGGCAAGGCCGGCTTCCACAACCACCTTCCACACCAGTGCGTCCTCATTAGCATTTAGACACATAGTTTCACTGAATGAATGCACCGCCGAATGCTAGCTTGTTAGCCATCTACGATCTCGGCGCACCAGCAAAAGTCATTCAGGAGAAATACGACCTCGAGGCGAAAGTCTTGAGTCCCATCAACCTTGTTGATCGTCCGACGCAAACCGTTGCTGACCACATTGACCTCGAGATCACGCAAGAGAACTGGACGGAGCATCTTGGACCAGAGAAGTGCGGCACACCTCGTCCACTCTATTTTATGGATATTGATACGGAATGTGACTGTTCCTCTTCTCTTGTTGCTCGTCTTTCTATAGGAACTATGCACCTTACCTGACGTTCTTCGAAAAGGAGACGCAAAGGCTTGGGTCAGCAGGTTGTCTTGACGAATACATATTTTCTCCGAAAGCAAATGGGAACGGCAACGATATGTTGCGACGACTGGTTGGAGGAGCGTATGTGCACATCCTTGAAATTTAAAATTTGTGGCCTCTAATCTTTTTTCCAGAGCACATCCGATGATCCAAGTTGGCGTGAGTAGTTCTCAAGTCTATATTTCTGCTTCGCGCTAAACGGGCGCAGTATGGAATTGAATTCAATAGTCTGCCGGTTCTTGCATCAGGTCAAACTTTCTCTCTCTGGGCTGGAATGCCGCTTTAGCTAACACTTCTTTGCAGGTCTCGCTGAGATAGCAGTAACAAGGCCTCATCCAGATGGGCTGTTCACTGAAGAAAGGGACTCTGGCGCAGAAGGCATCACCCTCCTTCAAATCCTCAAGGAGATGTATGACTCAGACACGCTCGAGCCCGTATTACCATACGACCCCGATGCACTCCTTAGTAAGCGCCGAGAGGATGCTCTCAAGGGCGGGCGTCCCGCAGCTATCCGCGAACTTTCAGCAAAATGGTCCATCAGTTCTGACTTGTCTATAGCCGAGCTTGACTCCCGTATAGAACAGATTATCTGGACCGCTACGCTTCTCTTCGCGGGTACTGGGAAGCCGGGACGCAAGCCTCGATTGGACTTCTTCATCATGCATTTCCTCACATCGGCCTTATTTCTGCCAACGATCATACCTGCTATCCGGAAGACGGAAGACAAGGCGCGCGTATTGCGATTGTATGTATCCGCAATGCTGTTCTATGTGCTTATCCGCGGACGTCCCCGTATCGATTCGGAGCTCATTATGAGCTATACAGCGAATCCGAGCCCGCCATCCGCTGGTTTGACAAATGGTGCAAGCAAGAATGTGAATGGAAATTCGGGGGTAGAAAAGAATCCCTGGCACGAGATGTTGCACTCTGCGATCCACGCGCCGGACTCGCATGTCCCAAAAGCACTTCGGACATTGTTGTATGCCTCACAGCGCTACGGCGAGACGAGGCCCGGAGAGGTCCCTGGCGCATTCGATAAGGACGGAAAGGAAGTGCTGCAAGGAATATCTAAGGTCGATGGAACTGTTTTCGTCCGTGCTGCGGGGGTTTTGATGGATACACTCGGATGGGTTGGACATGGACAAGCTGAAGGAAACTGGGATCGGAGTGGACTTGGGTGGGACGGTGCCTGGGAGAACTCAGATTAAACAACTTAAATCCTACGCGTTCAGAAATTGTAAAGTAGTGTACAATAAATGGCTGAGAACCGGTGCGGAAAATAAGAATAATTGATGTTTTCAGAAACTTGACCTTTCTTGATCTTGATAGACGAGAGCAAAGTCCCGTGACTAACACGACTTGACCTTGAACTTCCACCATCTCGCCTTCTTCGTCCCCAACAATGAGCGTATGTAACGTCCTTTTGTCCTATGAACACTACATTTAAATTGGCATTTACAGAGCTTGAACACGCCGCAACCGATGGAAGAGGATATCCTCTCCGATGTCGTTCCCAGCAACATTGTCTCGCGTCAGGTACGCAAACGCGCTTCAACTCATAATAAGCGCTTTCTCATCTAGTAATACATGTCACCTTACTAACACACGCCTCTTCATAGCCAAGCGAAGGGCTGGGTGCGGAGAGCGAAAATGACGAAGACGAACAGATGGACGTCGACGAAAACGAGAATGAGAACGAAGAGCAGGATGAACTGGTGCGTGTCTTCCCTCCTTCATATGAAGTGGCGCGCGCTGGTCCGTTCAAACTGACGCGTTTCTGCTTCACTTTTGCATTCAGGAGGAGGATCAGCTTGTATCACCTATGTCCGAGAGGTCGCCAGGCAAGAAACGCGCAAAATGGAAGGCAGCGGAGGGCCAGCTTACGCAGAAAAAACAGGAGCTGGACAAAGCGAAGGTGTGTGGTTGGTTCCGTTCTTCTTCATAGGATCGTACTTGAATTATTCCCCTAGATCACCGATGCTGTAAAGCGTTATTCTTATCTATTGGGCCAGACGGACCTTTTCAAGCATTTTGTTGACATGAAAGTGAGTTCAGGTCACTCAGCTCTCCAGCCAAACTAATTGTGCCTCGCCCAGCGTGCTCGGGATCCAGAATACGCTGCTCTTATGGACGCGCAACCTAAACCAAAAGGAAGAGGGCGAAAGAAGGCCACGTAAGTTGCAAATGATTAGACGTTTTGTTCGTCCCTTTGACACAATATCTAGTGATACGAATGCAAGACGACGGAAGTCTGAGAAAGAAGAGGATGAGGAGCTGCTGCAGGACGGAGAGCGAGAACTGGACAACGACGACCAGCCGTTTGTATTTGAAGAGTCTCCAAGCTGTAAGTTGATTCATTGTGGACTCTGAAGGCTCATTCTGATAACATATGTCCCAGTTATCGATGGTCAAATGCGTCCGTACCAGCTTCAAGGTCTCAACTGGATGGTCTCGCTGCACCACAATGGACTGAACGGAATCCTGGCCGATGAGATGGGTCTCGGAAAGACACTGCAAACTATATCGTTCCTTGCCTATCTCAAGCATCACCGCCAAATCAATGGCCCGCACCTCATCGTCGTCCCCAAGTCGACCCTCCAAAACTGGGCTCGCGAGTTCGCAAAATGGACGCCGTTTTTCAATATCGCCACTCTCGGCGGCTCGAAAGAAGAGCGCCAGGACACCATTCAGAACAAGCTCATCCCCATGGACTTTGAGGTCTGCATCACGACGTACGAAATATGCTTGATCGAAAAGTCCGCGCTCAAGAAAATGTCGTTCTCATACATTATTATCGACGAGGCGCATCGCATTAAGAACGTCGACTCCATCTTATCACAGATCGTACGTGCATTCAGTAGTCGCGGTCGGTTGCTTATCACTGGGACGCCACTGCAAAACAACATGAAGGAGCTCTTCGCGCTACTTAACTTCATCTGCCCGGAAATCTTTTCGGATTACGCGGACCTCGAGAGTTTCTTGCACAAAGACGACTCGGATGCAACGGATGATAAGGATGCGAATAAGAAGGTGGTGGAAGCGCTTCACAAAATCTTGCGCCCCTTCTTGCTGCGTCGAGTCAAGTCAGACGTGGAGAAAAGCTTGTTACCGAGTGAGTGATTTAAATATAATCAAATACGGATTATACTAAACCTTTTTTAGAGAAGGAAATCAACATCTATATAGGATTGACTGAAATGCAGAAACAATGGTATAAATCCGTGCTGTCGAAAGACGTTGATGCCGTGAACGGCCTTACGGGCAAAAAGGAAGGGAAGACACGCCTCATGAACATCGTTATGCAGGTACGATGATGTTTTCTCCGTTATAAAGTACTTATTAAGAGATCACTAGCTTCGTAAAGTTTGTTGTCACCCTTATCTCTTTGATGGAGCAGTGAGTCTTGGTTTTAGCGGTGTTGGACCCCCTACCTGATTTTTCTTTCTTTCAGGAACCTGGTCCTCCTTATACGACAGATGAGCACATCATCAACAACGCTGGAAAGATGATGATTCTAGACAAGCTTCTGAAGTCAATGAAAGAGAAAGGTTCCCGGGTGCTCATTTTCAGTCAAATGAGCCGTGTTCTCGACATCCTTGAAGACTACTGTTTGTTCAGGGGATACAGTGCGTGTTACGATCGTTGGATCGAATTCATCGCTAATTTTGCTTGAACCTCACTCAGAGTACTGTCGTATCGATGGTGGTACTGCCCATGAAGATCGTATTGCATCTATCGATGAGTACAATAAACCCGACAGCGAGAAATTCATCTTCCTTTTGACGACACGTGCTGGTGGTCTTGGTATCAACTTGACAACAGCTGATATTGTCGTTCTGTACGACAGTGACTGGTAAGCCGATAGTCTTTTTTGAACTCGCTACTTTCTGATGGTTTGTCTAGGAATCCGCAGGCTGATTTGCAGGCCATGGATCGTGCGCATCGTATCGGTCAAACGAAGCAAGTCTATGTCTTCCGCTTCATCACTGAAAACAGTGTGGAGGAGCGAATGCTTGAGCGTGCTGCTCAGAAGCTACGTCTCGATCAGTTGGTCATCCAACAAGGTCGCACTCAGATCCAGAAAAGTGGGTACATACGGTTTGGATTCTTGTCAAGACCCCTTGAGTTGATTCATGATATCCACAGCGGCGAACAAGGACGAACTTATGGATATGATCACGCACGGCGCAGATAAAATTATCAATTCGACTGAACAGTGAGATCGGCTTTCTTGTCTTTCTCACAGGCGACTGATCCCGTTTCAGACTGAAAGTTGACGACGATATTGACAAAATCATTCAACTCGGCGAAGAGCGTACAGCCGAGTTGAATAGTAAATACGAAGAGTTGAACTTCGACGATTTGAACAATTTCAAGTCGGATTCCATGCTGCAATGGGAAGGTGAAGGAGGCGCGAAGAACGTAAGCAACTGAGTTTCTTTCGTTCCAATCTCAACATGGCCTTACCTTGGATTTTAGCGACAGAACTTGAGTCTTGACTTACTGTCACTATCGAAGCGGGAGCGAAAGCTCAATTACTCTGTCGATGCATATTATAAAGAAACGATGCGTTCGGCCCCAAACAAAACAGAGAAAGCCCCTAAGCTGCCCCGAGCCCCAAAGCAGATTAATATGTATGATTCCATTCCCCCATCTGTAACGTCATTCGATACTTATTTTTATCGTTAGGCAAGAATTTCAATTTTTCCCGCCAAGACTGGCGATTCTTCAAGAAAGGGAATATAATGCGTACCGGGTTTGTCGCTTTTGGGGAAAGCTACAATTTTACACGATCAGCTTACTTTGCCTTTCAGAAAGAGAACGGGATACCAGCAATACCCACCCGCACCGACCTAACCCCCGAAGAATTGGAGAAAGAACGGGAAGCTGAACAAACGAAGATCGACGAGTCTGAACCGTTAACAGAGGAGGAGCAGATAGAGAAAGAGTCACTCATTAGCCAAGGTTTTGAAAACTGGAGCAAACGAGACTTCCAACAGTTCGTTCGAGCCCTGGAGACGCATGGCTGGTAAATCCTCTTTTTTTAACCTCTCATCTTGAACTCTGTGTTGACAGTGAATGTGACAGGACTGAGAACTTCGAAATGCTTGCGAGCGAGATCGGCGAAAAAACAGCGTCGGATGTGGCTGAATACTACCAAGCATTCGAAGAGAAATGGAAGACACTTTCAGGTAAATGCAACCTTATTTATGATTTTGTTGTACTGACGAAAGACGTCAGATTACGAACGTATTGCTCAACGAATTGCGGAGGGTGAAGCGAAACGGAACAAGCAAGAAACTCTCTGGAATCTGCTTTCGAAGAAGATCAAGGCCGTGTCGTACCCTATGCAAGAGTTAGAGCTCAATTACCCCACAACAAAGGGTAAAATCTACAGCGAGGAGGAAGACAGGTACCTGCTATGCCGTCTGCATTTCTATGGCCACAATGTGGACGACGTATACGACCGTATAAAGAAGGACATCAGCGAGTTCCCCGTATTCCGATTCGACTGGTTCTTCAAGAGTCGTACTCCACAGGAGCTGCAGCGCCGGTGTACGACCTTGCTTGGTCTTATCGAGAAGGAAGCAGAGGCAGAAGAACAGACAAAAGCGTCAACGAAAGCTAGCGGCAGAGGGAAAAAGAGGGCTGCGGAAGAAACGAAGGAATCGGCCAGCGTAGCGAGCAAGCGAGGGTCTCGTCCGGCATCTCCCCCTCCCGCAAAAGCCTCGAAAAAGACCAAGACTTGATGGTGGTTTGTTGTTGTACCCTTGGCGTCTTCGACTTTATTGTAGTACTTGATTTGTTTATTATTATACACTAGATGCATTCTCGTGGTTCCTTTGTTTCGTGCTCAAATCATTATGTTGTTTTGCGCTTCATTTGTCGTCTTCCTGCAAATCTTGCTGATGTGTATCGCGATGTCTTTGACCGCTGTCCTTCCTCTCGACACGGCGTACAGACCTTTTTCTCGCATACTAAGTTCATAGAACTTACTTCCTTCAGTTTCATAGCGCGCAAACCACCACTTTCTCCGTCAGTCCCCAGGCTCGAATCAAGGCCTTCTTCATAATCTTTTCAGAATTTGTGCAGCTGTAAGATATGTATATCAAGGACTCACAAGTAGAATCGGATGCCACGTTACTCTGAGGCTTGTGAAAGAGGGAATCGACCTACGGTGGACATTTATGATTTTATGATAGGAAGTTGGGTCTGATCTGAGTCCGAACTTGACTACGGTCACCAGCACCAGCACCAGCTTCGGCAATCAGTAAGTGAACGAGGAGTGTACTCCGACTCCATGGCTTTCTCTCCGTTCTGGAGATTCAATACCAGTGCTATTATATCCGTGTATCTCGAAAAAGAAAGGATACGAACGAACTACAAACAGTACCGAGGATGGCTGAGAACTTTGGTGGTCGACATACACGCCTGTGGTCTTGGTCCTTCTTCCCGACAGAATAACACGGACCGAGCTGGCTACCCGTGAGTGAGATATGGAGCAGATGAAAGGATAAGAATGTGGGATACGATAAGAGTACAACGGTTTATATACATATTTCGCACATTGAAACAAAGGCGTAGGCACTCTGGGGAGAAGGGGGGAGGGGGGTTACGAGAACAAAAAAAATCTGATGTTCGGAGGCACGGAAGTGAAGAAGAAAGAAAGAAGAAAGGGGAGAGGGAAACAAGGGGGTTGGAAGAAACGTTGGGTTCGACAAGAGACCGAAACTCAGAGACTCGAGGCAAAAAAAAAATAAGAGTAGTGAAAAAGGTCGGAGAAAGGCAGAAAAAAACAAACTGAAGGTGAGGTACGTTACGTGGGAGACCGAAAGACGAATAGGTATAAAGACAGGTCAGGACAACGAACGCCATACACCAAGAACAGTCAGAAGAATGGAGACATACGAGACCAGAAAAAAGAGGAAAGGAGACAAAGGATGTAACAGCAGCAACTACGCCGCAGTCTTCTGCCTCTTCGCTGCCCTCCCCTTCTCTTCCTCTCCAACCTCCTCGCTCTTCTTCTCAAGCTCCCTCACCTTCTCCTGCAATGCGTTCCTCTCTGCCTCCCACGCCTTCTCCCTTTCCTCCTTCTCCTTCCTTCCCTTCTCCTCCAGGATCCTCAACGCACCCACCTCCGCCCTCACACTCGCCACCTCCGCCTTCACCCCCGCCAACTCCGCTTCCGCCTTCTCCCTCCGCGTCGCCTCGCCCTGGCACCGTCCGCGCGCCTCCTCGAGCTGCGCCTGCAGGTCGCCCATGGCTTGATCCATGAGAAGCTTCTCAAGCGTCCATTTCTCAATGTTCCGCGCCTCGTTCTCCTTGAGATGGTGGATGTACTGGACGGAACGGCTCAGAATGGCGCCTTTGGCTTTTTCGCCGGTGCC
The DNA here is from genome assembly GCA_019400425.1 of Hymenochaete sp. R1. Lineage (NCBI taxonomy): Eukaryota > Fungi > Basidiomycota > Agaricomycetes > Hymenochaetales > Hymenochaetaceae > Hymenochaete > Hymenochaete sp. R1. Next base: position 21,952 of record JAFREE010000156.1, read on the forward strand.
GTTAGGGACGATGCGCGCGAGTTCGTTGATACCGTCGTTGATGTTAGACCGACGGCGGCGTTCTACTTCTTTCTGTATACGAGCGAGAAAGAAAGATCGAGGTCAGAAGAAGTGGGTATATGCACAGATATTTTAACGTACGTGATTATCCTTCCTTTGACGCGTCCATTCCTCACTACCCATTATGATCCCATTTACAGTCTGCGGTCCCCCACCTCGTCGTCGTTTCCCATCCGCGGACGGACTCGCACTCATCACACTCACCATCGATGCCGCCGAGTCTGGGGCAGGCAGTGAAAGCCCATCTCCGCCCAAATCACCAGACATGGACTCGTCTTGGCCCAGTGTGGGAGGGCCGTGCGGATGAGTGCTCGGACCGGTTTGTTCTTGGAGTTGGGGATGAATGTTTGGGTCTTGGCCGGGTGATGATTCCATTTCCGTAGATTGCATTTGTTGTTGGTTTTGTTGCTGCTGCTGCTGCTGTTGAGCAGCGTGTGCGACTGCTTGCGCTTGGGCGGCTTGCTGAGCAGCAACGGCTGCTTGTGCAGCGACCTGACCGGCTTGCGAAAGATTAGAAAGTGTCTCGGCGGCAGCTTCTTTGACTTGATTCTCAGATGGGTTCTAAAGAATATATATAAGCATAAAAGAAGAAGCTACAGATGAAGAAAAAAAGTGACTGAACGTGAAAGGCGAAAGTGGGTTGTACCTTTTGTTGGATAAGAGCGAGGAGAGCAGCGATGGCGGAAGGGTCTTGGGTAAGTATGCTTAGATGTGAGTTGCCTGCCCCATGATCCTTGAGGGCACGGAGTGCAGTGGCCATAGCATGTGTAGTAGACTCTTCTGAAAAGTCGGGGATGGATGAAAGAGACGTTGCTGCTGTCGATGGAACAGGTGCTGCGGACGTTGCAGTCGATTGCGACGACGGAAGAGACTGTATATTTCCGTTCGTAATCTGAATACTATCTGAAAGGTTGTTATCTTGATGGGGATGTGCGTGCGCTTGAATGGACGCTGTCCCCACTGCTGGAGGTTGATGTTGTGTTGTAGTCGTTGCAGACATGGTAAGAGGGAGGGGCGGGGTACTAATTTCACGACGAACAAAAGGCAAACTGAATGTATTCGACAACGATTGCGGCGACGACACCGACGACACCGACGACGAGAAGGACGACGACGACGATGACGGCGAGAGCGAAACGCGTGCAGCAGCGGCGGTTGTTGTTGTCTGTCTGTGTCGGGGAGGGAGGCGTCGAGATCACGAGAGAGGAGGGAGGGGAGAGAAAGCAAGTCACGACAAATCCGCGTGACGACGACTCTCCTCCCCCCAACTTTTAATACTCCAAAACCAACCACAACAATTATGTAAGACATATATTAGGTAATAATGTATTATGTAGTTATTCACGTGACGTCAGCGATCTGCGTGTCGTGTTCGTCGTAAGCGTAGAGTTACTTCGCGCGCTCACTGTCAACGACGTCGACTCCGTCGGACAACGCGAACGCACCGACTTCAAGTTCGCCGTCGTCGCCGCCGCCGACAACATAGATACCTGGCTACGCATCATGCCAGCAGAACCAACCCCAACGCCTGATGACCTCCCCGACGTCGAAGAGTTCTACTCATCTTGGTCCCTCTTCCTCGTCTGCGTCCTCCTCATCATATCCCTATGGACCTCCTACTACCTCCAGATAAAACGCATACGTGCCGTGCACGAGACTCTCGTCTCCATCCTCGCAGGCATGTTCGTCGGATTCGTCATAAGGCTCGCTCCAGGACACTTGATCCGGGAAATGCTCGTCAGTCACACCACTATTAATGCGGTCGTAGAAAGAGCGTTCACTCAATGCTGACCTTCAATATTGTTTATGCAGACATTCAGACATACCCTCTTCTTTAATCTCTTGCTTCCTCCAATCATCCTTAACTCTGGCTATGAGCTAAAACAGGTCGGTCGTTGTTCTTCTCGTTCCCGCTGTTACTAACCCTGGATGACAGGAAATGTTCTTTCGTAACTTTGGCTCTATTCTTGTCTTCGCTTTCCTCGGCACATTCATCTCCGCAGTCGGTCTGGGGTATGTCCAAGCCTGATCTTTTCAATACAATCTGTCTGACCTCCTTGCTAGTGTTCTTGTCTACATCTGGTCTGCACTCGGCCTGGAGTCTCTTGACGTTACCCTAATAGAATGCCTCATCTTTGGCTCGGCGCTCTCCGCTACAGACCCCGTCACCATCCTCGCCATTTTCAATCAATACAAAGTCGACCCCAAACTATACAACATTATTTTTGGAGAGAGCTTGCTCAACGATGCGGTTAGTATCGTCATGTACGAGTAAGTCAGCGTATTTTTAATAGTAATGGATCCTTTAAACATGTTTCTTTTTATTAGAACGCTATCCCAGTTCCACGGAAGTGAATTTCATCTTTTCGCCGTCTTTCATGGTATAGGCATCTTCCTCATATCCTTCTCCGTCTCCATGGCCCTCGGCATCGCCTTTGGCCTCTTCATGTCCCTCATTCTCAAGCATTCTCATCTTGCCCTCTTCCCCAAGATCGAATCCTGCCTCGTCGCCCTCTGCGCATACACCTCCTACTTCTTCTCCAACGGCCTCTCTATGTCCGGTATCGTGTCCCTCCTCTTCTGCGGTATCACCCTCAAGCACTACGCCTACCACATTATGTCCACCCGGACCCAACGCGCTACTAAATACATCTTCGCCACCCTCGCCCAACTCTCCGAGAATTTCATCTTTATCTACCTTGGTCTCAGTCTCTTCACTTCCCCGCCTGCGGACGGTTCGCGCGTCACGAGCTACTTCAAACCCCTCTTCATCATCATCTCCACCGTCTCCGTCATCTTCGTCCGATACGCCTCCGTCTTTCCCCTTTCAGAAGCCATCAACCTCTTCCATCGCCATGTCCGCGGACATAGAGCTGCGGGAGATGAGATACCCTATGCATACCAAATGATGCTCTTCTGGGCGGGCTTGAGAGGAGCGGTGGGCGTTGCGCTTGCTGCCGGGTTCCAGGGCGAACACGCGCAGGTGATGAGAACGACGGTGTTGGTCGTAGTCGTGTTGACGGTGGTGATGTTTGGCGGGACGACGGCGAGGATGTTAGAAGTTCTGAATATCAGGACTGGAGTAGAAGATGCCGGCGATGGGAGTAGTGACGAGGATGACGGCGGGCCGGGTGCGTTGGGCTTGTACGGGAACGGGAGGAGGGGTGACGATGGTGCAGTGACCTGGGATCGTTATCGAGACGAAGATAGCCACGGCTACGGTTACGGACACGGACGCAGCTACCGCAGTCCAGCGGCCGAATACAACCACCAAGCCCAAGCCCAAAACATCTTTTCAGCCGCCTCCTCGTCCGACTCATACGACTCCGACAGCGGCGAAGTCCTCCCTCTTGCTTCTGCCTCGGCAGGGGGAAGGTCTCAGCCACGGCGATCGGAGAGCTCGCAGAGTCTCATCGGCGCGGGGACGGAGACAGGAGAAGGCAAGTGGTTCCGAAGGTTCGACGAACGGTACCTGCTTCCGTTATTTTCGAGCGCACCCGCGAGTCGGTCGTTCCACGAGCGAAGACAGAGACGAAGGCGGCCAAGGACGGAAGACGGCGGTGTGAGTGGTGCTCGGGGAGGCTCTCGTTCAGGCTCCGAACGTGTATTGAGAACTCAAAGCCACAGTCAAAGTCAAAGTCGGACACGGAGCGGGGGTAGCCGGAACCAAAGCGATGACGAACTCGACGTCGACGAGCGTGATGGGTTAAGCTCGAGTGTGGGCGTAGGTCGGGGACCTAGAAGTCGAACGTCAAGCTCGACAGGGGGCAACGCCAACGCCACCACCAATAACACTAACACAAATGCCTATAAGAATAACGGCAATAGTAGCAATATCGACGGTGGAGGTGGGATCGGGTCAGCGTGGTTGGGAAGTGGGAGTGGGAGGTCTGGGAGCCCTGTTCTGCGTAGTCCGAGGGAAGGGTCTGGCTCAGGTGGGAGTGGGAAATCGTAGCCTGGGTGCTGGTGAATCTGAGTAGGTGGTGTCAGTACTAGTATTAGTAAAAGTTGATGTCCTCGTCCATCTCGTGAAGCATTTTTGTGTTCAATATGACTAGTGTTCAAGGTCGTTTTCAAGGTCATATCGCTACTGTTGCTGCTTCCTACAAGTGGCTCAGAGAAAAAGAGTCTCGCAGCTCAAAGTTTTACTCATTTACTTACACTTAAAAAAATCAAAGGACTGATTGAAATTGACCTAAGATTCCCACGCTCAAGTTTGTCTGATTGTTCGGCCGGGCCGGATACATACGTGTCCCGGCGCCGAAGGTGCTGTCCTTCTTCATGAAATAGCCACTACCTCTAATGAAGGTTCATTCGAACTCTGTCGAGTCTCACCTAGATAATACTCAAAGCTCGCATGTGGCTGATTGGGCAGGCTCGTGGCTACCGCTGGCGTGATGAATAGTCTGAGTTAGAAACCAGTAAAGTTTGCAAGTGGATAAGTGCGAGGTGCATTCTCTGATCTGGTCAGTTCTTTCAAGCGTTGATTCTGTTGGAGTGCTCACGGCTTTCTACCTTGCATCCTATCTTCAGATTATCCGTTTGTAATTCCATTGGAGTTGTCGAGCTCAACTGGAATGGAATGATACGTCGGTGCGAGTTGTCTAAGCCATCGTAGCCATACCCCAGTGACATTGGGAAGTTAGGAACTTCCGACTTGCATCATGATCCTGTCTACTGGTAAAGAGTCTAGCTTTATGGCGTGGCATGACATGGCCTGGACTGGGGATGTACAAGACTCGGGCGGTTACACGGCAGCCTAAGACTCAAGGATAACTAGTCAGCACTGTGACCTTGACTTTATACGCACTCAGCAACCCGCCCCTCACTGGTATAATCAGGCTGGTACGTCGAATTTGCGTCGTGCTCACAAAGCACCTCTCGATGTCTTTCAAATCATATCTTTATCGTCGTCGTCGTCGCCGTCGGTGAATCCGGCCCTCCGGCCCAAGTATCAGCATTTTATACCTAGTTAGTCCTCTTGACCAAATCGTGCTATCGTACTCGGGGCCCGCCGGGGCGCGTCATTTGTCCGAAATACCCATCCAGTACGCCAATGCATGCCATTTTGCAATACCAACACCCAAGAATACGTTATACATCCCCATTTCGTGAAATCACAGCCCGCCCGTGTCGCATCGCTACCATCATTCACGTCTGTTTCACGTCAATTTGATATCGACGTTTCTTCATTTATTCTCAGAAGCGTCGCACGCGCGGGCCGCCCGGGTCTGGATTTGTCTTCGCCTTTGACTTCAATGGCTTGTCGGTGTTACTAGACCTAGTAATAGAGAGAGATGTGGCACGGCTCTGAGAAGCTTTTTTATTCTGCCCCCTGTGAGTTTTGCTTCTTAGTTTCCAGATATGAGTATTGCTGATTGATCATGACTGACTCGTATTATTCACAACTATCTTCGGTTGCTATTTCGTCTTCAAATGTAAAATGCTGGTAGGATGCTCCACGCCATACAGACGTATTTTCAACTCCAGGCGCTCCAATAGGAAACCGGCCCATCCCGGCGAAAAGCGGTCGAGTGTGGCAATCTTGACAAGCGCACATGTAATTATAGCTTGGTAGGGTGGCGCAACGAGGGCGAATCCACATTGTAGCCGTGCAGCCTTCTCTACGGGCCCAATGGCCCATTGATTCCACTTATCTTCGTACGTACGCCTTTTTGATCTCGGCTTCGAATTTGCAATTTCTCTGAATAAGATGACGCTTATCGATTCTTTTGTGCCTCCGTAGCATATCTCTAAACGCCATGCTCAACTCGCGTTCTCGACTAGAGAAAGAAGGGTGGGCGGCTGGGATAGACTTCATTGTCAGTATGTCTTTCATTCCCAACCCCCACTTTGTTTGAAATGCTCATGGTTGTGATGTTCAGTGTGAGTGCTGTATGGGCCTTCCCTGCACATTTTCCCTGTACAAGCCGAGGACATGATATTGGAATAGGAGTTAAAAGGGCCAAAAACATATGAACTCACGCGATACCGGACAGACAGATTGCTGAGCAAGCCCCCTACACTTATTGAGCGCTGGTCATTCTCAAGTCTTCTGCCGTTTCACGTTTTGATCTCAAGCGATGAAAACGGTGGATGTGAGGCGATGATAGTCTTGCAACGCGATTGATGCAGTGATGGTGCAACTGGTGCAGCCCAATCGCCGCTCGGTCCTTTGATGCCTATCATACCCGCCAACGACTTTTGAACTTTGACCTGCCCACGTTCTAGTCCCAATCCCAGGGACATCGGCATACTGCTATCGGATTGGATATCCTATTCCAGGCGTATTTGCTATTCATACCCTTCTTTCCCATTTGTTTGTGCGAAAGGCACTCCGATTCCGGACGCGCTCTCGTCAAGACCCTTTGCTAAGTGCTATCGGCGACAAATTCGTATCAGCGAATGTGGCCATGTTGGGTATCTTGTAATCCCCAAATCCACCTCGCACCCTCGCTTGTCCATCCGCGCTGACCGCACTCACCGCTTACTTGTGTGACGGTGCACGACTGATTCTTTTACTTTCCCGGCCTCCCAGGCGCCACCCAACTTTCAAATTCCTCGGTAAACCCGGCCTCCCCTGGCATCCACGCAATAAATACAATGACTACACTTCACTTTTCCTTTGCCCCGCGTATTGCTCGTACTGCTGCCCCTTTGGATCCCCGTGCCCGTATTCGAACGTAGAGAGTGAGCTTTTTCGACATTCAAGCTCGTCGTCAAGATCCCCTCTCCCTGTTCCTGTCCACCGTCATCTATCATGGACGCGCCGGAGATCCTCGCAGTCACCCGTAACTCATCCTACTCGGACCTGGGCCACGCCGGGGCATACGACTATTCCCAACGAACCCTTAATGTGATCGTCATCGATAGTGACGGGAACGAGAAAGTCCAGTCCGTCTATGCTGACATGCTCGAGAAGGCACTCGTTAGCAAGCACCAGCAACAACAGCAGTATCAGTATCAACAAGAAGAATATTTCCCGCCCCCTGCACTAGGGCCACATGACTACGACGACGTTAAGGAGGTCAATCTCGACCTCGAGAAGAAGCCGCGGCAAACCGTCGATGCACGATCTATCAGCATTGACCTGAAAGGCGTTGGTGCGCTCGGGAGCTTGAATGGCGATAGTGTATTGGGGAAAGGGTTGGCGGAGGTCAGGGTGATGGAGGATGGAGGGAAGAAATTGGTGCTGACGAAGCTCGACGAGAAAGATGACCCGAAACGGTTCTCCACTGCTCGAAAGTGGCTCCTTGTGCTTATCATCGCGTCGGCTGCTCTGTGCACGACGTGCGCGTCAACAATGGTGCGCACATTCTTTATTTAAGGATTAATTTACCTCTTTTTTTCTTTTTTTTTTGTTGATGGGGCGTAAGGCTGACGCACCTTGTTTGGCTTGTAGGCATCCTCCGCTGAGTCCGGTGTGATGGAAGCGTTCGGCATCTCAGAAGAAGTTGCCATCCTCGGTGTGTCGCTCTTCGTCGAAGGCATGGGTGTTGGTCCTCTCTTTCTTGGCCCTCTCTCCGAGTTCTTCGGACGTCGACCTATCTATACCGTTTCCTATGCAATCTTCTTTGCGTGTTCGTTCCCAATCGCTTTCTCTCCAAATATTGGTGCGTTCGATTTGATGCCAGCCCTGTTCGTAATTCGTATTCACCATATCTCTTCCTTGCCTTTCACAGAAGTGTTCCTCGTTTTCCGGTTCTTGAGCGGGTTTGTCAGCTCGGCTTTCTTGAGTGTTGCAGGTGGATCCGTCAGTGATCTATTCGCCAACGATAAAGTCGCAACGTAAGTCATCCCTTCGCATTTCTTCCTTAGGATATATGTGCTTACAAGCATCAAAAAGGCCCATGGCAATCTATACCTTATGCCCGTTTATCGGACCTGTGATCGGCCCTCTTATCTCAGGCTTCATCAATCAAAACGTGAACTGGCGTTGGACATACTACGTCCTCTCCATCTGGACTTTTGTCGAAGTGACAATGCTCATTCTTGTAAGCATATTTTACGTAATTCTTAATTGAAAGTTCTCACGAGATTATCCGATCTGATAATGTCTTCATCTGTGGTGAACGTAAAATGCAGTTTGTACCGGAGACCTTCGCGCCGAAGTTGTTGAAGCTGAAAGCGCAAAAGTGAGCATGATCACATTGAGTAATGATGTATTCTGACGGTCCTTTCTTTAAGACTTCGCAAGAAGCAAGGGATGAACATCTATGCTGAGACTGAGCTCGTCAAGAAAGGTCTTTTCAAGGCTATCATTACCAGCGCGTACACTCCACTGAGTGAGCTTAATTTATCTCGCCGAATGTGTCGTTGATTCCTGATACTTTTTCACTTATTTCAGAGCTCATCCTATTTGATCAAATGGCATTCCTTCTCGATCTCTGGACCTCCGTCGTGCTCGGCATCCTCTATTTAGCTTTCCAGTCCTTCCCAATCATCTTCGGGGAGGAACACGGATTTGACCAGGAGATGGTCGGGTGCACGTTCCTTGCTGTCGGCATCGGTCTTTGCCTGGGAACGGCATCACAGTTCTTTTATTGGAATAAGTATGTTACATCCGCACAGCACTACTTCAGGTCATGGTCGCTGACGAAACCTTCTACGCGTCTTTAGAGTGTTTCGACGTAAAACTATCGAGCACAATGGCAACCCACCGCCCGAGGTCCGCCTGCTCATGGGCATGCCTGGTGCTATCCTCACATCCGTCGGCCTTCTTCTCCTCGCTCTCCTCACTTTCCCCAACACACCCAACCTCCCCGTCGACGGACATCCACGTCGCTCGCCTATCCCTTGGCCCCTCCCGCTTGTCTTTGGCGCTATTCCCTTTGGTCTTGGCGTCATTCTTATCTTTACTTCCGTCTTCACGTACCTCGTCACAGCCTACAGACCCGTCGCAGCCAGTGCGCTGGCAGGAAATGCGGCGATGCGGAGCGCGTTCGCTGCAGTCTTCCCGTTGTTTGCCAGACAGTTGTTCGCGAAGCTGGGTACTGTCGGTGCTGGTGGTTTAGTGGCAGGGCTTAGTTTCATCTTGGCACCATTACCGTGAGTGCCTATAGAGTTTCCTGTTTATGAGAAGGGTGCTATACTGACTGGTGGATAATTTTGCAGATTCATTTTCTACAAATATGGTGCTCAGATTCGTGCCAAGTCAAAGTTCGCTGTAACATCATAAACGTCGGTCCTTTCGCGCATTCAGTGGAGATGCTACAGTGCGGTAGATATTTTGGGTGACTGGCGCTAGGGCATTTATACTCCGACAAAATGATAGTACATTGATACGGTCGCGTATTAAGGGCTACATCAGGCCAGAGTTGAACAGGCTCGGAGGTTAAGGCGTCGATCTGTGCATACCAGGTTCGTTATCACGGTTATGTGACATGACTGGAAGCCGACGTCGATGTCCTCTGCGCGCCCGAACTTATCTTCTTAAATTGCTTTTCTCTCGTCTTGGATCTGAATTTATTGTAATTTCGAGTTACGTTTATGTAGGCACGGGTTTCCCATCCCACGGTTCTCACCTTTCTCACGGCATCCCCATACGCTCTGTCATTCCCTCCAAACGTCCGAACGATCTTAGAATGTACCCTCTGCGTTGTACGCGACTCTGTAACTTACGCCATTTGCTGTGCTCGTCTCAATCAGTAGTAATTTGAAGTTGAAGTCGCCGTTGTATTTGTGGTTTGCTCTGTCGATGTTTCGATGTTTTTTAGATTGCTTTTCGTTTTCATACTTTTTCTCAGACTGCCTAGAAATATTATCGCTTGTTTGTTAATACTTATATGGGACTTTGATTCGAGTAGCATGCGGTTTAGGCATAACCTTGTCTTAAGCACTCAATAGTAATAAAAACCTTAACCAGTCGAACATGACTGAATGCCAAACTGGACTGATTCCAACATATGTTAATTCGTTCGCGATGGTCTTCAGATCAAAGAGTTTGGGGCAACTCGCTCCCGCAGGAAGATGGAGGGCACGGACTTTGTTGCGTTCGCCGAATCGGTGATATCTTTTCATCGCAAGAACTCACGCATCACTTGTCTTTTCATCCGATAGCTCCTCACATCTGCCGACTTGCAGCATCCCGAGTCCGAGACTGATCCTCGGCGAGTGATCCGACCGCCAAACAAGGCAGTCGGGAACAAAATAGTATTTGGGGTTTCCGTTTGTCCGTCTGATCGCTCGACATACCAGTAGTCGAGTATCTGTCTATAAGCGAAGCGCGAATCCTAGAGTGAGTGATGCTCCAAGTTACAGGTATTTGCTATTGCTACTTTCTTTTACATCCAATGCTGCATCCGAACGTGCTTGTGCATATCTGGGACATGTGTAGTAAGGAATCACCATTCCTATGACCATAAGGGCTCGTGAGACCTCATACATGCACCAACAAGCTTTTATGTGTCGACTGGAACTCACTCACGCGAATCATATGTTCAGATACGACCCCAAGTCGCTCCACCTCGCCTTACACCCTGTCCATCAGCCAGAGTTCCGACAACGATTTTTTTCGGACATCTGGTGACCGCGTGCAGGGAAGCATCTCGGGGGCAATGCGAAGTCGACTGTTTATGTAGGCTCTTGGTAGCTGAAGTGGGGCAGTTTTGTATCCTGACCCGAGCATCAGAAAGAGTAGAAGCCCTTAATGATATCCTGGTCTCGCATGGTACGCTTATGTTTGTCGTTGATGGTTGAGCTGGTGGGAATACTTTACCTGTATGTTCTTTGGTCATGCGGATCAATATCCATTGATGAAGCTCTAGACAAATAAACACAAACAATAACCATCTCAGTTACTCCGCCACAGTGCGGCACACCAGTACTGGCAGCTCCGAAGACTATGAAGCTAAACACCAGTACTAGTGTTTCCCCAAGTATTTGAATGCGCCGAAGCAGCATGAAATGGTCGAGAATGTCTGGGTCTGGGACCTCCAACAGATTGCTATGTATGATCTAATCTCCATTAAGCCAGTTAGTAGATGACCTTCGCGGCTTCGGCAGACAATGTCCGTTGGTTTGCCCAATCAAATCGGCTCAAAAAGTACACTCACAGCCATGATTATCCGAACCCTTCCCGGGAACAAGGGGCTGTGAACCGATAAGCGGTTCCTAGCCAACTCGCGTCTCGATTACCCTCTGTAAGCGGACTTCGAGCAAACTGAACCTGCACTTGACGAAACATTATCGTTCCCAAGCTATAAAAATGGGTCCGGTGCAGATTTTGTTTCTCCAGCCTCCCAGGTCTCTCATCTCCCCTCCGCTTCACGCCTCATTCTACGCCGTTCCTCATAGCCTGTATCAGCAATGCGTACTTACAACAGAATGCACACTATACTCGGAGGTGCAACGGCACTCGCTGTTGCTGCCACCGCTTCCGCTATGCCCTCATGGAATGCCTTCAAGGGTGGCAAGAGGGGCGACGAATCCGGATTGGTGTCTGCGGCGTGGTACGCGGGATGGCATGTCTCGTCTATGCCGGTTGAGAGTATTCCGTGGGACAAGTATACCCATATAACTTATTCTTTTGGGTAAGTGAATCGCTTCTTCGATACCTATTTCTAACTGACGCGCTTTCAAGTACAATCGGTGCCGACCCTTCCAACTTCACCCTACTCACGAAGGGCGATGAAGACAACCTGCATGCCTTTGTCAATGCTGCTCATGACAAAGTAAGTGTATTCTTCGCTTTGTCTTCGCTATGGTTGCTAATTTTAATACTTGTAGGGAGTTAAAGCCCTTCTTTCCATCGGGGGTTGGTCAGCGTCTCAGTATTTCTCCACTGCTGCTGGTAGTTCGGAGAATCGGAGCGCGGTGATCGAGTCCCTTGGAAACGTCTGGGGAGAGTACCAGTTAGACGGCTTTGACTTTGAGTGGGTTGATTGATTGTTATTTTGGCTTAAGAAACTTGCCTAATCATCTTTTTTTTCAGTTGGGAATCGCCAGGCACGCAAGGAATTGGTTGTAACATCGTTTCCGAGAACGACACGACGAACTTCCTCGAACTCCTCAAAGAGATCCGCTCCGACGCATCCCTTTCTAAGCTCCTCATCACCGCTGCGGCTGGTCTCAAACCATGGGTTGATGCTAGTGGCGATCCGACCGCCGACGTCTCCGAGTTCGCTCAATACCTTGACTGGGTTTCGATCATGAACTACGATGTTTGGGGAACGTGGTCCACTGGTGTCGGCCCTAACGCACCGTTGGACGATACTTGCGCGAGCGAAGATAATCAGCAAGGATCTGCCGTGAGCGCCGTCAAAGCATGGACGGACGCTGGTATCCCATCAAGCCAGCTCGTTCTGGGTGTGGCGTCCTATGGACACAGCTTCGCGGTCAACACAACTTCTGCCTTCACGGACGACTCCCAGACGACCCTCGCATCATACCCAGGGTTCAATGCGACCGCGTTCCCGAAGGGCGACTCGTGGGATGATGCTGCAGGAACACCCGATGCTTGTGGCGTTAACCAGGACAATGCTGGTACTTGGGAGTTTTGGAGTCTCGTCAAGGGCGGCCTTTTGAAGGAGGATGGTTCGGCTGCCGATGGCATTCCTCATCTTTTTGACGACTGTAGCAAGACCGACTACATCTACATCAAGGACAGCGAAGTCATGATCAGCTATGACAGTCCCGATGCCTTCAAGGCAAAGGGCGAGTTCATCAAGAGCTCCGGTCTTCGTGGATTTGCGATGTGGGAGGCCGCTGGTGACTACAACTCGATTCTTCTCGATGCCGTCTCGTCTGGTGCCGGTTGCAACTGATAATCTTTTACGGTTTTTTCCCTTTTTTCCTTCTTTGTCGCATTTCATGAGTGCTTTGGATCATAGTCATTAGATAAATTATTAATAACGCATTTTTGACCTTACCTTCAACAAGATGTTAATGTGAGAAATCTTCGCTTCAGGTAGAAGGTTCTTGTGATTCAATGTGAATGCTTTCTCGTAAAGAGCCTTCATTTCCTCAGCAACAGCCTTTCTCAACATTCATGTCGCCCAAGGTAGTGACGACTCTTGAGTTTCACTGGTCGATTATTAGAGTGTTAGTAACTAGCACAGGAGCATCATTGTGAATCGTTGTCAGAGTCGCGAACTTTCCAGGCGATCGGATGAAAGGCATAAAATGCCAATGAAAAGGGAGATTAAAAGTGTCCTCAAAAGAAAAGATAGACGATATTTGAGGTTTGCAAAATCAACGGGAGGAGGAAGAGTTGAGGTCGGGAAGAAAGGATGACGTTTCGCCATCAACTCGGACCTTTCGGAAAAGGGTTGAAGCCAGCGCGCTCACGTGAATTTTTGCGTCCTAGATCATCACCGAATTCGGGGTGGGCTTTGCATCCAACCTCAACCACGATGCTAAGCTCTGGCGATGAAGGTCTATCTCATAAAATAGACAGTGCACGGCTCGCGCTGACATGCATATGCACTTTACAGAGAGTTCTTCGATTGGCTCCAGCTCGGAGCTGGACTTCGACGAGCAGAGCTCAGAGGATGGAACCTCTCTTCTTCTAGAGCATGGAACGACCGGCGCGAACCGAGAAGAAGAACAAGACGCGTCAGAGGGGGAGGATGAAACGATTGAAACTCATATTGAAGGAGAATTTGAGTGTGTAGTTGTGCATTTTTGAGTATTCTCCTGGAGATTGATAATCTTGCTCAGTCGTCTTTTAGGTAGTATCCGCGAAACAGATGATGTCACCAATTCAGATTTTCTGAGCAGGGTGTGGGATGTGCAGAATAGAGAGGAGACAGAGCAACAGTTTTATGACGATTTGCGTGCTGCTTCTGGGATTGGGAAAGTTGGAAAGGGCAGAGCCAAGGTGTGCTACATGCATATTCTACGTACTTTTGACATTCTCGCGCTTATGGAGCGTTAGAAGAAAAAACGGACTCGACGCTCCGGACCACCCCTGTCGCATGAGACAAGAATACTCATTGGCGAGGGTAACACTGCATTCATCGATGGCGACCTAGCTGAGGCTATTCGCATCATGACAGAGGTCATTCGCATCGAACCTCGTGCCGCACCCGCGTATAATGTTCTTGCAACATGCTATCGTGAACTCAGTGACCACACCAAGGCACTCCACTTCGCTATCCTTGGTGCGCATCTCCTTCATGACCCGGAAGAATGGCTTTCACTCGCACATCAATCGCGAGCAGAGGGACAAAGTCAACAAGCATTTTATTGTGTTGGAAAGGCGATGAGCCTTGACCCTACCAACCCCGAGATTATTTTGGAGAGAGCGGCATTGGCAAAGGAAATAGAAAACTTGCCGGCTGCAAGAAACGCGTATCTCGCGATGCTCAAGCACTTTCCGCATGACGTTGTCGTACTTACGGAACTACGCCATATTCTCATCGAGCTTGGCGATCTCAAATCCTGCGCAAATCTTTACCAAGAAGCATATGACTATTTCGCCGCCCACTTCGCGGATGGCAATGTACCTCACCAACAAGGAACGTTCTCTTTGATGACCGGAAACATCGATCCCGCCCTTACGAACAATGCCCCTGGTTCGTTCGGTGCTTTCGGGCTCATGGAACTACTTGTTCTCGCAGACATGTACAATAGTCTGGGTCTATATGAAAGGGCGATCAAGACGATACGATCGGGGACTCGATGGCTTCAAGGACGTGCCAGTCAAAAATATTGGAATTCGTGCGCGGATGACAGGGAATATGATCTACCTGAGATAGAACGCCGTGACAGTGTAGCTGATGGGCAGGCCATAAACCAGGGGTTTTATTCTTTGGACATAAATGCTAGACATCGATTAGCGATTGCCAGGATCAAATTTGGAGACATTGACGAAGGCAGAATACATGCGAACGTTTTGCTCAGTTTGAACGAGGCTGAATTCGTCCCGCTTTTTGCTGAGATTGCAGACGCATATTTCGAGCAAGACCTATGGTCAGATGCAAGACCAATCTATGAGATGCTTGGCGCGGACGCTTCTGTGAGTCAGTTTTATCATTTCAGACCTTCCGGTGCGAGTCTAACATGGACGAAAGTCTAGCAGCATGCATATCCTTTTCCAGGCTGCAGAATGCAGGAGAAACATGGGTGAAACGAGAGAAGCCGCCGAAATCTTCGAGCATAGTAAGGTCAATCATAAATTCATGTTGCTCGTCCTAACTGTCGCATTGGAGTTATATCTAATGATCCATCGAACAATACTGCCAAGAAAAAGCTGGCAGAAATTTATGAAGTGACTGGGCAATTACGGAAGGCGCTGGAGTTAATCAACCAAGGTAAGTTGCTCCAGCGATTTTAGAGTTACAAGGGAATTTATATTAATGGCGATAATGCTTCCAGTCATTAATTCTCGCAGACGACGAGGAGGTTCGATCCAAGGCAGCAGTGACCAGCACCATGATGCCTTCGGATCCACTTCTCTCTTCTCGGAAAAGAAGCGTGGCAGGTCAGGTAATCAGAACAAGGATGACAAAACCGGGCGAGCAAGCGTAAGACGAAAGCAGTTGCAGGAGATTGAAACGCAACTGGAACTGGAGTGTATCATGCTTTACGATCGGATGAAGAATATCTCGAGGAAGATGAGAAATGGTGATGTTTTGTCAGAGAACGAATGGCTTCTCAATGCGGAGAGATTGCTAGATATGTTCCGGGAGACAAGGGCATTATTTGCTACTACATCCGGGGTAGTTCGTAATCCCGAGGTTATTCAAGCTCAACTGATTAAGCCACTTATAGTCCCGGGTTTTCCGGGGTGTTTTCGCTCACGGAAGAAAGAAAACTACGGCAAATAAGCGAGGAGAGGAAGAAGAGGAAGACAGCTTAATGTCTCGTCTTGAAATGGCCATCGGTACGGCATTTTTCTCCCGTTGCTTTAAAACATAGTTTGATACTCTGCCTAGAAAACGAGAAAGAAACCAAGAGAAATGGAACAACTGCAGGGGAAGAGGTCGTGTTATTTCGGACTCTACATTTTGACGAATGGCTTACGATTGCAATGGATGTAAGATCGATTGAACCTCTTCGCCATTCAACAATCTCTGATATATCTTGAGATAGTACGCATTTCTCGTAACTCGACGTGGGCAATTCGAGAGCGCAGACGACTTGCTGCGTCATCTTCTCTACGCCCTTCCCTATCATAAGCAACATTATCAAGACACCCTTCGTTTAAGTCTTGCAAGTGAATGCTCAATTTATCCCCTATTTTGAGCGGAATGCTTACCTTGTCCTTTCTTTTTTTTTTTTAGCTTGTGCTATGCATGCACGGAAATTCGAAGTCGTTCTTGAGATGTTCCGCAAGCTTATGCTCACCAACCAGTTCAACAATGAACCCTACCGCCTTTTTCTAGCCGCACTTTCTTCAGGTATTTCTCAAGTAGACTGTTTCATCAACCACACTCTTCAGAAATTCTTGCTGCGGGAGATGCGCACGCATGCCGCAGCGGTGGAAGGGAACGTTACTTGGGCAACTCAGCAAAGAAGATGGTCTATGGTATCTTCTGGCGAGAGAGATGTAATGGAGAGCGGCGAGGAGAATGGCGATGGCTCCGATGGAAGCGATAGAGATAAGGGAAAAGTAAAAGGAAAGGATGTAGAGAAACCCATGAAGCCAACCAAGAATGACCCAACATTGCCAACGTTTTATGGTCAAAGCTTGATCATGGCAAAGAGCTATCAAAGTGCCATCTGTATGTGCTTACAATATTCTACCTCAGTCATTACTAATTGTTTTACATCAGACTATCTCTTGCACGCGTACAGATTCTTTCCCAATGACCCACTCATCTGCATGACCCTTGCCATTGCTTCACTCGGGCGCGCCATGCAGCGCCAGTCGGATAACAGAAACTACCTAATTGTGCAAGCAATGGGGTTCATGGAGAAGTACAGAGCGTTAAGAGGGCTAGGAAACAATGACCCATATGCGGATGAAATTGAATATAACTTTGGACGGGCGTTCCATCAGATTGGTGCATCTTCTTTGTAATAGCTCGCTTGACTGGTTTCATTTATTTACCCTGCGCATCTCACATTGCAGGTTTACTGTCGCATGCAGCGAAGCATTACGAACGAGCACTACGAATCGTTGAAGACCGAAGACAAAGTAATGACAAAGACGTGAGTATTTCTTCTCTTATCTAATACCTATATAAATTGCACGCTAATGCATTTCACTTATCGTTTACGCCCTCCCCAAAAGTACTTCGGCGTCGCTCGCGAAGCTGCTTACAATTTATCACTGGTCTACGTTTCTACGGGCGCGGCAATGCTCGCACGCAAAATCAGTGAACGATGGTTATCCATCTGACGTTTATAAAATAAGGACTGGCTTACATTAATAAGATGGGGAATGAGAAAGAGTTTTCGGTGTGGGGATAAGGACAACGCTACGTTGCGAATGGTTACGGTGTATTGCACATGTATTAGTATCGTCTGGAACATTCAACACTGTATTTTTCTGTCTACAATCAGATATATACCGCGCAAGCATCAAACTACATTGTATTGTTTGCGAGGTCTCGTTCCTTTAAGATTACAGGGTAAAAGTCGACATAGAAGTTGCAGGGACAGTACTGTAGGTTATCTTAGGCATGAAAACGATTATGATATTAATACATATTTCATTATTTATCCTTTGCCATAAGTCCTTGACAATATTTCTGTTTCTACGCGCGATCCATGGACTGATTAGATAAGATATCATCATCGAATATGCCCACGGTCGGCCAGACAACACCTTCCCGCAGTCAATGACAACCAACTGGCTCAATGCGTTCTCTTCCCCTTCCTCTCGCCATCGGCATCACCCATTATCTGAAAAACATTGTCCGCGGCGCTGGCCTGGAAGGTCTCGTACAAGGCCAGTGAAGGGTTCAAAGCAGGCGACGAATACTGGATAGCATTTATCTCCCTCAGTATCGGCCAAGATGTCGACGGCTGTCCCGACTCAATTTCAAGTTTATGAGTACGTCAGTTGCAGCCTCATATCCATTCTATGGCTCATCATGAGGGCTGTCCGAATGATGGAATTGCTCTGCTTTGTCTGTTAGCTCGTACGATATCGACCCCAAGTTCCAAATCAAGTTTACAATTGCCTGGGCTGCTGTGACGGGATTCTTTGCTCTGTTGGCCGTTCCGAGGTTGATTAAAAATATAAAGAGAGGGAGAGCAACAGCAAGAGATGCAGTACTCGGTGTATGGGAGGATGTAGAAGGGAAGGAGTACGCGATCGTACCTTCGGAGAAGACAGGTTCGAAGGGAACGGAAGTGATGAGGGAAAGGGTTCAGAAGTTGAACGGCAGAAGGATTGAAGGACTTCTGTCCGCTGCTAGGTCATTCATGCTTTGGACGAGTCCAGCACTTGGTATTGATGCGGGTCAAGGTAAGTACAACGTCGACACGTTTACCTAGAAACACAGGCTCATCTAGATATTTATAGTCGTTTTGATCATCGCCTACTACGTTCTCCTCTTATGCTGTATCACCCTCCAATCCGAGCTTATCGACAACCCGAATCGCGCAGGATTCCTCGCTATAGCCCAGCTTCCTCTCGTATTCCTCCTTGCCACCAAGAACTCACCGCTTTCAATTCTGCTCGGCCCTGGATACGAGAAGCTCAACGTCCTTCACCGTTGGTCCGGGCGAGGCATGTTTCTAGCAGCTGCAATCCATGGCTCTTTATGGATTAGAAATCATATGGAATATGGGCTGCAGATATTGGGTGCACAGAAGGAGACAACCGGTGTTGCGTGCTTCGCCCTGCTGGGTGTCATTGTCCTGAGCTCGCTCAAGCCTGTGAGGGTGTTGTGCTACCAAGTCTTCTTCGTTATCCAGTAAGTATAGCTTTTTATTTGAAAGGGAGGGTTTTCAACATCCACTCTTATCGTCTTCCCCAGTATTCTAGCGGTTATTGCATTCTTTGTGACGTTATGTTATCATACCATCTACGCTGCTCCTTGGATCTATCCACCTCTGGCATTTTACGGGCTTGATCTTTTCCTGCGCCTCGTTCGCACGCGCGCGAAGGATGCGACTCTCATCCCCGTCGACAAGCAAATGACAATCGTACGTAGCAAATCATTCACATTTCCTCCCGAGTTCAGCACGTTGATAAAAAATTGTTTTCAGATTCGCATCACGGATTGCGATGGTGGGTGGACGGCGGGCCAACATGTGCGACTCCGTATCTTCGTTGGCGCACGCATGTTCGAGACACATCCTCTGAGCATCATGACTGCTTCCAGGCGCACATCCTGCCTTGAACCGAAGGATCACGCGCTTTACCTCGGTGTCAGATCTGTGGGCGATTGGTCGAAAGCCTTGAATGAATACGCGCATCAGCACGCTGAAGAAATGTCTTCGTTGTTTGACGAAGATGAGTTGGTAGTGGAGCGAGTGGGGGAAGGGATCGAAGTCACAGATGAAATCGTTTTAGAGGAGGCTGTCTCTGGCAAGGGCACTAACACCGGATTAGAACGCGACCAAGATTTCGACGATAGCAAAGATAGTAGAAAGGCTAACATAACGCAAATAGTGAACGCCCCTACCATCCGCACCTGGTCTACAGCCGCTATCGGAGGCATGGGTGGAGCAAACGTACAAGTGATGCTCGACGGGCCATACGGAGGCTGTTCGCTCGACCTCGACGCTGCGTCGCATATCTTACTCCTTGCTGGTGGTTCGGGTATCACTTTCGTGATCGGGTTGCTCGACGAGATCGTAGGTCGGGTGTGTAAGCTCGGTTTTGGAGGCACCACTGGGATGGGAACAAGAACGCGACGCGTGGACGTCGTGTGGTGCATACGGTCTTTCGGAGCTTTGAAGTGGGTGTCGCCTCTCTTAAGTGCGATAATGGAAAGAGCGGATAAAGGAGAGAAGGTGTTGGATGTGAGGGTGAAAGTATTCGTGACATGCCTCTGCGACCCGGAATCGGTACCGCCGATACCAAACTGTGAAGTTATATTGGAGAGGCCGTCTGTAGTGTCAATGCTCAACGAACTTGCGTATGGTTCAAAGACATCGGAAACTGGCTCGTCTTCAGAGAGGTCGTCTTCCTCATCGTGCGATCTCGAGCGGGTCGAGAAGGGGGTTTCAGGGCCGTCGGGAACGAATACGAAATCAAAATCGAGCGCGAGCGCGAAGATGGTGGACGAATGGACGAAGTTGACCGTATGTGCTGCAGGGCCGGAGCAGATGGTCAGAGAGGCAAGGAATGCTGCTGCCAGGCTGGCTCTCAAGGAACCTACGAGAGTAATCGACGTCCATACAGAAGTGTACTCGATTTAATGTCTGACTTGCATGGAATTGGACTCATTTTCTTGTGTAGTTATTGTAATTGTTTGCTGTTTGCTTTGTGTTATGATGCTTGCTTGTTATGTCCCGTATCTGTGATGACTTGAATGAAGAATCCTCTTTTGGTAGCCCTACAAACTGTCCTTGCTGCGCTATCCCATACACTCTTCATGGGCATCTTTACTTCGCGTTGGCTACTCAAAGTAAACAGAAGTCGTCATCGTATTACAGTAACACTGATACATCTTAGCCAGCCATACTTGTGCCAGTGCGAAGCAATAAATCGAGTGACGTGAGACTAATTTCGACGAAACGTTAGCCTTTGTGTCTGGTGTCCCTTCCGATATGTCTTTCTTGATCTGTCAATGTTAGACGGTCCAGACTTAGCAAGCGTCATCGAGTTGCCTAAGGGCTGTAAGATGACGAAGGCCGTCATTTCGCCGGGTAGGAAAGAAGCCGAAGGAAGCAATAAGTCAACTAGCCAAAACAATCACTTTGTCACTACGGTCCAGGTAGTGAGGACAGGGCTAAGGTGGGCACTGGGAAATTTCTGGGTGATACACCGCATGAGAAGAATCCGATGGGCGTGACGTAGGTAATGTCCCGAGGAATGGAAAGGTAGCAAAAGAGATGGGAAGGGGTCCTACTACTAGCACCGCGGGTGATGGTACCGCTAATACGTCTGTAGCCATCAACAACAGCAGAGTCGGAGTCGCCTTGATCAGAGAACGCACCAGAAAGGTCGTCCCAGGGGGAGAACGCCTTGGGCTTCCTGTCTCTGGAGCAATGGCGGACATAGGAAAAGACATTGTTGGCACGACCGATGGTCAGATCAGTACCGTTGCCTCGCAAAAAAAAGTATAGACCTGCGGAGAAGTTGAAGGAGCGGCATTGTAACTCTTCTCAGATGTGGAAATGACCACGACATCCTCCGAGTCCACTCCCTAGTCTTGAAAGACTTTTTACATATTTCTGGCAGGCAGCATCGGGAGACACGTATTGGAACAGATCAGTTCGAATTATTATAAGAAAGAAAACTACGAACTACAACTCGAACAGATGCAAGTGGTAAATTGGAACTTGGAAGTATGGGCGGCGCCCCAGAAGGTGGTTCGAGTCCCCCAATCCGCCGAAAGACATGCATACGTAGATCACACAACGTTAATCTGAACGTTGTACCTCCCAAACATCATCTCTCCGAACCCATGTCCGATAACAACCGATAAGATAAAACTCGCTTGGAATGTCCTTCAGAGCATGTGCGTTACCAATCAGAAACCATCCATTGCAACCAACGAGAATGAGACATAAAGGTGGCTTTTGAACTCACATTGCAACAAGCATCATAAGCAGCTCAAGAGCAGCTTGGGCTCCATAAATCATTCCTCGAGAGGCGGCGTGAGAGGGGATGAAGGGCGTTGCGCTGTTGCTAAGCAATAACCCATTACCATCCTTCGCAGACGTCGAAACGCAAGCCACCGATTGTTTCTTGCCCACTTTCGAATCTTTCCGTACGCTGACAATCAAAGCCGAAACAAATTGACACACTCGTCAGAGGGAGTTTCCGGCAGATCGGGCAAAAGAGAGAACACACCGACGGTTTACCTCCCTCTCCCAACCGCCCTCCGCCAAACCCCTCATGCAAGCAAGCCACCGCTCAAATACTGCGAGCATAAACAGTCCAACGCAAGCTCCTCCCATAGCACGAGAGCTTTTTGGAACCCAGCCCTGGAACCATAGGTTGTCGCCTGGTGTGAAGTGAAGGTACGAGAGCATGTTGCCTGAGGCGAGAGACCTGTCAGTTGCCATGAACCAAGGGCAGAACCCGATAGCATCAGTCAGCTCATATTCTCGATAAAAAAAAAAGAATAGACAGTCGTTTAGACCGAAGTTGAACGTACATGGAGCCATCCATGCTCATGTCCATCCCATTGTCATGTGCAACGGCAAGCTGTATCTGGGAAAGTGCTATCACTGCAAATGTATAAGCCATTGCGGTTCGCATCCTCGAGATCGATGGCAAGGCTAGAGGCTGCATTCAGAGTATCGCCTGTACGCTCAGCCCTATGGAATGTATTAAGAGATATCGCTGATGGCGGTAGGAAGGACAAGGAAGGACGGACTGCTCGGACTGCCTTGGTAACTGAGCTACATGTTCTCACGCGCGTTTCCGATTTCTTCGGCATAGGCTCAAGCTCGTCACTCACCTCAAAAGGCACTGCGAACATGGCTTTTTTTCAAGAGAACAGAGTGAAGAATGACTCTAACATAATAATGGGATCCTTTCCATAGCTTCAGGAAAATGTTCGAAACGCTTTCAGGGCAGTGTAAAGAACTATAATTACACTTTCGTACTGATATGTCCGTAACGCTACCTCAATTCATAAATTTATTTCACCAATCCATCTTAGTTCCGATTGGGTTCCAACAAGTTTCTTTACGCCGAAGCCTCCTTCATTCGCACCCACAAACCCTTCTAAATACAAGTTCTTCCGTGAGCTTCGACATCCGAAAACATAAAGTGACCTTGTTAAACACAATCCAGAAAAGACTCACATAAGCATACATCGTCAGATGTGTCTTTGGCTGGAATCTCTCCACCGCCGCACGACCCGGTATACTCTTCCATTCTGGGGGAGGGCGCGAGTCGGGCGGCTGAGCGGACGAATCAAGATCGATGTGCGAGAACGATTGAAGAAGGCGAATAAGCATGAAAGAGGTCTCGTTGTATGCGAACTGGGAATTCAGTCAGTACGTTGAAAATGTGAATGCGAGTAAGAAATCTTCCTGGGAACAAAAATAGCAGAGAGGAAAAACTTAAAAAACAGTAAGGATTCACCTGCTGTCCGAGACAGATGCGCGGGCCCGCGTTGAACGGAACAAAAATGAAAGGATTCGGAACAAGATACTTCTGGACGCGCTCATCAAGGAAGCGTTCGGGGTCAAACTCGTTCGCTAGATCAAGAGCAACGAAGAAAATAAATGTGAGCTGTGAGTATGCTTTCTGAAAATTGTAACGGTTTATTATGTTCCTACCATCAGGACCCCAAAGATCAGTTCGGCGATGCATCATAAACACTGAGTAATGAATCCTAAGAACGACAGTATTAACCGTATGATACCAGAAGAGAGAGATGGACCAAAGGACTCGCAGGGATCTATGCACTTACGAGGTTCGTGGGGGGACATACCACGGCTTCTCGCCAGGCTTTGCGTTCGGGAGCGTGGTCGATGCGATGGAAGAACGTACGTCGAACGGTCTGTTACAGCAACCATGTATTGGGTTACTTTTTGATATCGTCGTACCGAATGACACTGATGCTTCACTTACACTGCAGGGAAAAGGCGTAATGTCTCTGTATATATTTAGTGAAAGTGAAAGTTAGAAAATAAACGGCAAATGTGCATAAATAGTCTCACCGTTGATGAAAGCCCGCAAGTACTTCATCTCACGAATATTTTCGAATGTAGGACAATTCGCAGGACCGACTGTGGATAGAATTTCGGAGCGGAGGCGCTTTAGGATATCAGGGTACATGGCTAAGAAGTACACCGCAAATGTTAATGTTGCGGCCGTCTGACGCTCTCGTTAGTATTTGCTCCCAAGGAAAGCTTAAACACTTACTGTATCCCGCCCAGCTACAGTAATGTTCAAAATCTCGTCCTTGATAATAGTCTGATCTATAAGAATCACAATAAGCATACTTGTATGTCTGAAGGATATGAGTCAATACAAAACTTACC
Source organism: Hymenochaete sp. R1 (assembly GCA_019400425.1). Taxonomy (NCBI): domain Eukaryota; kingdom Fungi; phylum Basidiomycota; class Agaricomycetes; order Hymenochaetales; family Hymenochaetaceae; genus Hymenochaete; species Hymenochaete sp. R1. Next base: position 46,027 of record JAFREE010000156.1, read on the forward strand.
ATCTGTGACTTTGACGAGATGATCAAGTAGTGTTTCGCCTTCTTCGATGTCATTCTTCATATTGCTACTGACATTCCCCGCGTACACTTTCTTTTGCTTGTCGCGCAACGCTTCTTCAATAAGCGGATCAAGAAATGCACGTACGACCTTCATCGATTCCTTCGATCTGTCTCCAAATATCTCCGCAATTGGCCATAGACTACTCATCGTTGCCCTATCGGAAATAACCTTCTGTGCGTCCGAAAACGCTTTCGAGAACTCCTCCGCAGCAGATATGCCCTGAATTTTGTCACTCGTGAGACTCGGTACGTTGTGTGGGTAAGGTAAACCCGAGCGGAGTGTGTGCACGCAGCGGCCAAAGAGGAATTCAGATGCGCTATCGAGGGTAAAGCGAGAGTTGAGGTCCTGGATATCGAGTGCATAACCTTCGCGGAAGCGTCTCTTCATAAGATTTATTGCCTCATCTGCGTGTCGTGCGAAGAGCTCGAAGTGAGAAATACGTTCACGAGAGAAGAAAGGGCGGGTCATGGAACGGTGGAATTTCCACATGTCGCCATCCGAGTTGAAGACACCAACGCCTAGCACAGAGAAAGCCAGGTCGATGAAATTCTTCCCTGAAATGGACCTGTTAGTTGGTCGTATGCAGAAATATTCATCACAATCACCTTTCTCGAAATTTTGGAATTCAGTTGCTAGGATTTGCTTTAACCATCGTCAGCGCGATCAAGACTTTCTGCAGAGCCCTACCTCCGCATACCTTAATATGATCTGGCTCAATAGTGACAATTTCAGTGTGCCACAAAACCCGTAAGTTGAAGACGTTTCCGAGCTTTTCGACGACAGGTACAAAAAATTGCGCTGAAGTCATTCAAGAAGTTTAATCAGACTACTTAAACCGTAAGAAAAGCCGCAACAGAACAAACCTGGATATTGCTTGTGAAACACTCTGACAAGTTCCACCATCCTATCAAAATTTCCGATCCATCTCCCTTTGTCCACAGGGAGCTGTTGGGCACCCAGCCGCCTGGCATCTTGTCTGTGTCTGAAAGATTTCCACTGAACGGATCCGACGGCCGAGAAGAAATAAACAGCGAGAGTAGCTATGGTCTTGGCATAGAAAGGCACGGGCTTCTTGAAATTCGGCTCGACCAAAAGATGTAAGCCAGCAACAGATACAGCGAGAGGTAGTAGGGCAGCTGGTAAAGCTCGACAGAGGTACAGAATCCCCGGCGTCGTCATCATGGTGCGAAGAAGAGACAAGTTACGTTCAGCGAGATCCGACACCGCTATCTTTTATGCTGCAAAGTGCAATCGTGACGCATGTCTGATGAGTCCGTGGGAGCATCTAAACAGGTAAATCTGAATTGAGTTGCAATCATCTGACCCTAATCAAGAATCAAATGCCTCGTCCGAGTCGTGCAAGATCTCTTTCACATGCTATGGCAGTCGAATAACGGACTTTAGTCCGTGTCATCATCGTTCGTCCCGAAAGACGTGAATAGAATTCGAAATGTCGTCTTACAAGTATTTTCGACATCAAGTAGCTTGGAAGCTGCGACGACGCGGGACGGGAAAAGAATCAAAAATGTTACGATGATGGATTTTGCCAGTGGTCCGGTTCATCGTCCGTCCCGAAGGAGAGCTAGACAGTGGCGAGAGGAATACAAGCGAAAATATACTTCATTTGATCGTCTCCTTGATAAATAAGATGCCAGTATAAATAAGATGCCAGTATAAGCTGGAGGGCCGTTATAGTTATGTAAAAGAAGGTGAGACAACTTGAATACTAGCAAACCGTGACTTGAAAAAAAATAGCGCTACCTCCGCTATTGCCTTTTTGGGACGCGTATTAGTCACGTGCATTATTGACACGCTGCTTCCTTGCTTCCATCCTTGGCTCTGAAAGTGAGTCTGACCTCATTAGTTACATACACACATTGGCGTCGCGGCAGCGACCATACTTTTGCCTTCAGACGGCCATGAGCTCCAGCAGACGCTCGAGTGCATCTTCCAAACGTCCTTCAGTAGGAGTGTTTGGTAAGGCTGCTCCTGCACCAAGCGTCAGTATCGTCTTCGCCGACACAGAACAAATGTCGCCTCCAAAAGGTGCCGCAGTCGCAAAGCTCACACCTCGACTGACACAACACGAGGCGGAGATGAAGAGAAGAGCAGAAGACGGTAGTGAATGCGGCTCTAATGCGTGTGATGGAATGGAAGGAGAAGGTGCCACGGGTACGATGCGTGGGCAGCCTCGAAAGCGAACGAACTCGATGATGTGAGTTCATGTGTATGGGTCCTTCCGACTCGAGCTGATATTATGAATCTCAAGGTCATTGCTGTCGTTTCGTCGGACGCCTTCCAAACAGTCCCTACGAATGCCCAGACAGCAGCCGACACATGAAGTTGCGCAAACAGAACAGAACCGGGTCACGGAATCATCGAAACCGTTACAGTCGCAGCATCCTACCGCCATCACCACCGAGTCTCCAAAAGATGCTCTACCTAATGAGATGCTCGCGGAACAGTCCCCATCCTTATCGTTACCAAAAGGACCCGAAGCGAATAACGAGGAGGCTTCTAAGTCGAGAAAGGTATTAACTTCTTCTCGAGGATGGTTCGGATCCTTTTCCAAAACGCAGGCGCAAGCAGTACACGAGAATGTGCAACACGGTACGATAAGTCCATGCCTCTGTAACAAGCCTTTCCTAACGCCTTTTGTTTCATTAAGAAACCAGTTCCACCGACGACAACGCGACATACCTAGGTTCTGATACGCATCCTGTGTCGGGATGTCTCATCGGTGACAACACATCGACATCGACTGACGGCCCCTCAAGATCGTCAAAATCCATATGGTTCGAACCACAAAGTCCTCCTCGACCTCAGTTAGAACAAGTGCCTTCAGTTCCCTCGTCGATTGATATACGAACTCCTATCCATTCGGAACCGCCGGCGCCTCTTAGATCCATGCCAGAAATGGAGGTCGTTTCGGCACAATCCGCCGACGGGAAGCTCTCTGACCTCAATCCGTCCACAAGTCGGTTTATGCTTTCGATGCCGCTCCTTGGAAGGCCGAAGATGCCCCTAGAACAAGCGATTGCCCGGAAGAACAATGAAGCATCTGCATCAAGCAATGATTCTGGTACGTAAATTCCTTCTTTTATCACTGTCATATTGACCCAGGCTGATGGTGGATTAGATGCGAAAGAAAACGCGAATCCGAGGGACATCAAGCCTCTGGAAGTGAAAAGTCAAGATGCGAACAGCATACAATCAAGTTCCTCAAGTTGGTGGCATTACTTGTATAATACCGCTGGAGCCCAAGGCTCGGATACCAATTTACTGCCGAATGCAGCTCACGAAATCTCGAACGAGACTTCCGGAGAAGAGATTCCGGAAACCCATAATTCTGGAACAGATCCAGTTGTTCAAGCCATTACAGAAGTACCTCAAGTGCCTATGATAGTAGCCGCCGAAGCCGAACCGACGAATATTCCCGAAACCAGTGCATTGGTAGACCAGCTAGCGGATATCAATGCCTCGAGAGACGATACTGTTTTGAGATCCGTGAATTCAGCGACTTCCGGCTCGAATTGGTATTCGCCGTGGGGCTGGTACGAATGGTATTCAGCTCCACCAATTCAAGATGCTTCACCGGACCCACAACAAAACACGGATGTGAAGACAGAGGCTGAACGTGTAAAAGAGGAAGCACTTGCACGTCCTGATCCATCCGATGCTCCTGTGGCGCCCGAGGTACTTGATGCCAGTGAGCCCCAACCTGAGTCGAGAGGCCGAGAAGCTCTGGACGCCTCATCAGATATGCCCAACCCCGTTGCTTCATCAATGGCAATGAACGCGAAGGGATGGGCTTCTTTCTTTTCCCTATCCCGTGCCCTTACAATGAAATCAATCACAGAAAAGGGCGAGGTTCACGATGGCGAGATGGAAGTAATGGAAATTGATGAAGAGATAGATGTTACTTTCACTTCGCCGAAAGACACCGAACCACACACTGCAAGGGAGCCCGTGATTCCTGGTGACAGCGCCCGCACGTCCAAAGCCCCTTCCGTGAAAATCAACAGCAAGTCGCAACGGAAGGAAGCGGGTGGTACTGATAAAACTGATAGCAAAGATCAAGAAACACCGAATCCTCCGATCACAACCTCGGAAGATGTCAAGCGCAAGGTGGTCGAGAGCTCAGGTGGCAAACGTGATACATCGCCAACGCCATCAAAGAAGTCAGGAAAGTCAGGTGTACCGACAGCCCCGAAGCCACCCAACCTTGTACTTCCAACTTTCGATGACACGTTCAAGACACCCCCTCGCTCGCGGCTGCCGTATGTCCCAGGAACATCAGCTGGCTCGAAGATCAAGCAAACTTTGGGCTTTGTAAGCAATGTACTTTTTGCGCGTGATGATACGCAATCAAAGGGCAAAGATCGGTCTGATCGCCACGAAATCGAGAACTTTGGTCTTGAGTTGCCACGTGCCTGGGACATTACGGGGCGTCCGGAAGAAGCAAATAGTCTGAGTTGGTGCAAGAAAATCGTGGTTATTGGTATTCATGGCTGGTTTCCCGGTACGTCGATTTCATTTTGGGAATTCAACGAAAATCACTTACGGAACTGCAGGGTATGCAATGCGAACTGTTATAGGCGAGGTGAAGTCCAATATTTCCGTTCCTTAGCGTTGACATACGCTAAATAGTCGTCGGCACGCAGCCCACGGGCACCAGTACAAAATTCGCCAATATGATGGAGCTCGCTGTCAATGAATTTGCCCTGAAGCATGGTGTCAGTTTCGATCGAATCACGAAAATACCTCTTGATGGAGAGGGCAAGATTGAGCACAGGGTAGAAAAGTAAGCAACAAGTTGAAGACGTTACTGTATTTGAATTTCGCTCTGAAAACTGGCGCCCACTCCCTCAAGGTTGTACCGCAACTTGACAGATAACGACGGTTGGATGGAGGCCCTTCATGCCGCGGACGTGATCTTTGTAGCGACGCATTCTCAAGGATCAATAGTTTCAACGCATTTGATCAAAAGGCTTCTGGCGGACGGTCATATCCATACCACTGGACAGGACAGGCTAGAAGCCGCAGTAGATATCGTTGCTAGCGCCACGACGGGCATAGCATCGGTCTTGCCCGGCGGGGAGCAGAACGACAGAAGTCAGCGTGTGTGCTGTTTGGCTTTATGCGGTATACACTTGGGACCACTGGCATATATCCAGAAGAATTCGTTTTTGATGCCATATATTCAAGTCAGTGACATTGCGCGATCTCCGTTACGTTTGAAAAATCGTTGAATCTCTTGACAGTGGTTCGAATCCGAAGCTGCTGCGGAGCTATTCGACTTTCAGGTAAGTTCAGAGGTTGTCGCTTCGCCGGGTGAACTAAATGCGAGCAAACAGCACACTGAGAGTCAAGTCTCTCAACAGTACGTGAAAGCATTGAACGAAGTTCTTGACCGTGGTGTTTGTATTTCCATCCTTTGCTACCGTTCCCTACCCGTGGTGCTTACTTACTACTTAGGTTAAATTTGTATATATTGCTTCTATGGACGACCAAGTGGTTCCGATATATTCTGGTGCCTTCTCTTCTGCGAGCCATCCTTTGATTTTAAGAGGACTTTACATCGACGGCGACGCATATCAGTTCGTTGTTCACGTCAGTTTCTTGTAGCTATGCAACTGACTCGGGTTCAAGTTCATCCGACTTCCTGACCAACCTTTTGGTACTTCTCATGCGGATACGAAATGCTGGCCTATCTGACGGCGGCTTACTCGCTCACCTCTCAGAAGCGACAGCCGGATCATTGATCGGAGTAGGACATTCGACAGCTTACGAGGAATTGTCCACATTTTCGTCAGATAACTCCTATGTCAATTATGCCTGTATGGGACTGATTTCTTTGCCTCGATATAGACTCGCCGTTGACTACATGTTCCTCGTTGATAATGGAGCCGGTGGGCCTCATGAATTTCAATTTGAGCACTTTAATGCCCGAGAGGCACTCAATGACTATGAGGTAAAGTCTCGTTTCCCATATGAACTAAGTCGATGTGACATAGCGTACTGATCCACTTGCAATAGATACCTTGGGCCCTTCGCGATGTCATTGCAGACGAAAGGGTGATTCATTTGTTTTCGAAGGAGTTCTCGGAACTCCGGGATGCATTCGACGACTGGCACCCCAAGACCACCATCTTGCGCGACCTGAAGCGAAAGTTGGAACCTATCCGACGCCTTAAACTGACGTCTCGCCTTTGATTCTTTTCTTAGCTTTCACACACGCATTGTCTTTTCCTCATCTTCCTGGCATACTATCATATTGACTCACAGATTATTTTCAATCATGCACGTACTGTATCATACATCAATTTCGGAACCTGGTTTGTCTCCCTCGGCGCAATTTTACTATCTGTAGAAGTCTTGTATTATTCTTTATATCGACCATGCGTCACTGGACGTCAGCGTCAATAGAGCTCACAGTACTGTGAGATTCAGCTTGTTTCAGCACTATCAAAGAAGGTCAATTTCGACTTCGAAGAAGACATTGATCAATGACACGTGAAAGCAGTTTCTGATCCCCACGAACTTTTCGTAGCACATCTTTATCTCTCCTCACGTCCTTGTCAAAGTCCTTGATTCGTCTCTAATCAAACCTAATCATCTTGACTTGCTCAGACATCAAATGCCAGTGCTTGAACTCATAGCCCAGTCACGCCATATCAATATTCCTGGTGGTGTATCATCAAGTACTGAAAGCACCGGCGGCGTTTGCTTCAGATTTAACTTTTCTTGATACGGGTAATAGGACATCCCGAACATGACTTCGGATTGCTATGCATAGCAAGATACGGGAAAGTTGACCAGGTATGCTCCGGCGGGTGGTCTTGATCGAAGGCCGAAAATCGCGGGGTAAAATTTGAGTCCGACTCCGGACCGCAGTTACTGAGTTTACTGGTACTGGTAGTGCACCGCCACATGCCATGGTGTGGTGAACCCACCGCCCCTCCTCATCACTTGATACCATCTCAGCCGTCGCGGTCCCGCTGCCCGAGCCTGTCTCTTCGATCTTTGTTTCTCCACTCTTCTTTAAGCCACAAAGATGAACAGACCATCGTAAGAAAATACAGTTGACGAACCCGGCCGGATCTTGACGAAAATAACAAGATTCACGAAGGTTCGTTGCAGTTGCAGTCCGAAAGATACACCGTGATTTCATTCAGTACCTAACATTGCGCTCTGTATACATGGAACTATAGATTCGCAATGAAAAAAGCTCCGATAAAATTTTATCAATACCCGCATCCTCATCACGTTGGTCAGCGATACTCTGCGCCACAGTCTCCAATCGCAATGACAAGTCTCCGACCGTTAGATCGATCCAAGACGTTCTCAATATCGTCGAGGTCCTCCTTTGAAAGGTGAAACCCGAATACACGGCGGTTATCATCCGTGTGGGCAGAAATACCGAGTCGAGTACCTGTCAGAGGAGACAGTTTCGGATAGATCCATAACATCAAACGTTAGTCGCTTCTCTTTTGCTTCATGCATAGCATTGCGGCTCACCGACCAAGACTGCACCCACAAAATGATGCTCTAGGACCCAGCGTGTCGCAACGTTAGCAATGCTCACGCCTCCGTGTCGGTCTCCGATACGTCGCAAAACCACGAGCAGATCCTGAAAGAGCAGCCAGGACCCCCATGCTCGTACAATCATTTCAAGGTACTTGACGCGAAAGTTAGTTTCCGCATGAACTACAAGACTACACAGCCGGGGACGACATGCCTTTCGTTGAGACGGAGTCATAGATGCCTGATAGAGTTCCGGTTCCGGTCTTCCGAGCCATGTATCCGAAAGGAAGCCGCCGCACTGAAAGACCGTTAGTCCGCAGCAGACAAGAACGACAGCGCAAGCCAATCCCGGAGGCGTATTTGTCTCCTTCGGTTATCACTCACAAGTGATCCGTACGTTAAAAGCTTAAGTCCGTGTTTCTGACACACGTCTCCCATGCCATGCAGCGGTCGCGTGTCGATCAGTGAGAACTGGATTTGCAAAGAACGTCGAGTTAGTGAGTCAATCTCAAAAAATTTGTCTCAACGAAACACGGACTTGGACTTGGTTGGACACTATGACACCGGGGCCTAATTGCGAGCAAATCTCGTCCGTTCTGATGGTGTCGAAGTTGCATAAGCCGATGCATGTAATTGTGCCTTCTGCCTTCATGTCTCTCAGGTGCGATAGCGCTTCCAAGTAACCTTTGTCGGAATAATCTTGCCAGTGGAACTGATGCGAAAATGTTCATTCCAGGACCACATTCATGGAATTTCAAATCATCGTACCTGAAGCAGGTCGACGGATTCGCTTTGCATCCTGACTAGCCGTTCCTTGACTGCTACCTCGACTACCTCTCGACTAGGTGTTGTTTGCCTGAACACGCACCACTTCGTCCCTCCCATCACCATTGATGGCTCCTCCAGGCTCTTCCTGAACTCGCCCTGGACGCGATTTGTTTCAGTAAAATGTATGTATCAAATTACAGGGCAATCCGTGACTCACGAAAAGCAATTCGGCACTGCCATAGTGGTCGGCTAAGATGGTAGAACGTCAATTGGGGAGTATGAACCGCGATCGGACAGACTTACCCTGTATTCCATGCGGTCGAAATTGATTGACGAAAAGCCTGCTCAGTCATTCTCCGAATAAACATGCTGGAAACAACTAACCATGTCTAGGCGTGATTGGAAAGTGAGTAAGCCATCAGGCTGTAGTCTGGAATCACCTCACCAAATGCAACGAAGCCAGCATCAACATGCCGTCTCATCTCTGCACGTATCCTACTGACAGGTGCTGTGCCCCAGGCATTGCTCGACAACTGCCACAGCCCAACGAACAACCGAGGTACTGTGAAGGGTCCGAGGCGAAATGTTTCCATCTGTGGGAACTGTTCTACGAGGTTGGCAAGCTAGGCAAGAATGGATGTCGGTGAATGTCGAGATAGAACACGGTTTGTCTAGCACCCTGAAGTTGCAGTATTCATCCCGACATCCAGTGTCTCTTTATACCTGACCCACGGGCCTGCTTATGATGGTCTGCTTTCCTAATCCAAAGACGTAGCTGTGTCAACACATCTTCGGGAAAAGACATCTCAAATCTGCCTAGGTATGGCCCTTCCACTTACCGTGACCTTCCCAGCACGTCGGCCTTCACCTATTCAGTATCTGCTGTGCAAGATACGAATCGCCCCTCTCGGTGTTTCGACTGTCGTTCGCCGGGATATGCATATGGTCCCTGACGAGCCCGTCGACATACAAATATGTGGGCCAAACAGTTTATATTTCTACTTATTAAATTCTTTTTTTGTTTTATTTTTCTTGAGTTATTTCCGATCTGGTTCTCTTCAGGGGTTAGTTCGAATTGCAAATGAAGCATGAAACCGGCTTTCTAGTCGCGACTCAATTGTCATGAGGTATATCTTGCCGAATGCTCAGGGATTGCCGGTCATCTCTAGCTAGCCTTGAAGGTTCGTATGTTTTACACGCCAGATGATTGGCAACTGGATGATGGTCTTTAGAAGTAAGACTGAGCCGCAGGCAACACCTTCCTAAATTGATTAAAGGTAGTCGCTTTTTGATCCCGGCCGGTCCAATAAAAATATAGCTCGGCTTCCTGATGAGAAGCCCCATGGCCTCCTCGCACAAGACACTACGAGTGCGTGACAGATGCTATAATCTATTCGCGCGACCATTTAAAGCGAAGGTTTTCGAATTCGAAACTCCAGCAATCCCGACTCCCGGTATATCTCTCTGTCTTGACTGCTCTCACTTATGCCTGCCCCCGAAATCGATGCATATACAAAGAGTCTGCGCCCCGCACTCGGACATGTGTGAGTGACCCCTCATATCAAATCGTTGGCACGGCATACCTCACACAGCTTTCGTCTTCAGCAACCTCATGGTGGACACCCTCATTGCCAACAGCTCCGTAGATGAGTGAGTTCTTTCAAACTCGATGTTCTCAGCTGCGTCACGTACTGACTTGAGCATCCATCTCCCCTCTTTCTACAGCCTCCGAACGATTATCCGCTCCATGCTTGCGACGAGTCCTCCGAGCGTTGCTGCTTCTTTCGTCTCTGCCGCCCGTGGATGCCTAAAGCAGTCGGCACAGCGCGGTTTCACGAAGCAGCCCGTACTTTTCGAACAGCGTAATGATCACGGGGGCTTCCAAATTGTCGCAAGCGCCCGCTTACACGCGATGCTCTCGTACGCGCGGTCATTGTACGGAGCAGGAATGGGTTTCGATAGTCTCGACATTCTAACAGGGATCGTGCGTGCATCTACCGGCTTACGCTGGGACACCGACGACCCTTTGACAGATGAGCTTGCGATGATCGATGCAGACATCAGCCAGGCCATCCAAAGTTGCAGGGAGGAGTACGCGAGTGGCAATGTCCAGGATATCAGCTCAGCACGTTCGGCGCTTTTGAAGCTCAGAACGGCCCTCGTCGAATGTCAATCGGAGATTGAAGGGTGGGGTGGGGAGTTCCCGTACTCGAGAGGGAGCGCTAATGCTGATTGCTTGTATATCTGATCGCTGACCGGTACAGCATGACAAGTTATGACTTGATTCCACATGTAGATATTGTAGCGTTGTTTGATGTTTTATACCCTTTTTCTTGAATTTGCTTGGAATGCGTATGACATCACATTAAATCATGCGAAAAAAAGAGAGGAGGAGGGGAAGAAACAACACCAGACAGACGAACAGTAGTAATGGTGGTGGTTGATCAAGAACATGAGGTGACCGAGCATCTCGGTGGGAGAGTACCAGTCCCATCACGGTGTCTCCCCCCATTCACATCTGGCAGAAAAATATTTAGTCGCATTTTAAAGTTTAATTTTCAGAAAAATCAGCAGTCGAGGTGCTAATTA